>JAYDZE010566726.1:0-12213 GCA_034509125.1 Monilaria moniliformis
TAATATAATCTATACAACCAAACACTTCAACTATTTTTATCCTACTTTTTATCTTACTTACCAAACAACATAATAAAGTTCTTATCATTATCTCTATCATAAATTTTATACTGAATACTAACACGGTTTAACTATCCTACACACTCCTAACATAACTACCAAATGCCCCTTGAGTGTTTTTTAAAAATATCGCAATTTCTATTTTATTATTAAAAACCCAAAATTTCATGTGAAGTTTGATTTATATTTCGTTTCATATATTTTGGCGATAGAATTATCACTAAACTCATCGGCTGCTTAGGTGGATATTTTTTTCCAGCTCACAATTCAAACGACGTCGATTTGTAAAAAACGAAAATCAAACTCACATTTTTGAAGTTGCACATAAGTTCCTAGTATTTGGTCTCCCTTTTTTTCTTTCTCGTTTCTTAGCAATAATCGCCTCAGTCCCTGCCACCATAAGTGACCGTCGTATGGTCGGACTCCAATGGCTGAAGTAGCCGCCTTCACCATCTCTCTTTCAAAACCTCTCACTCTCTCTCCTTTGCATCTCCTTCATTACACCCAAAAATTCCTAACTTTATCTCCCTCGATTTCTAGTGAGATTCATCATCAAAATCTATGTCCATCACCGCGGCTCAACCTGCGCGTATGCTCTCCACCTTCTCCCCCAAAGTTCTATCATTTTCCTTTCACTCTGAGTCACTCTTTCTCGCTCTACACCTCATTCTTTTGACCGGATAGCAACAACAAAGCTTCGTCGCCGTCGCGGCTCTGCTACCACCACACCACAACATTGCAGAGGCACTAGCAGTGGATCAGATTCATTGTCGTCTCCCCTTTCTCTTTTGCTTCATCCGACAGCAGCAGTTTAACGAATTGTCGCAATCGTCGCTTCTCATTTCTCTTTTTTATGTCGAACAACAATGGCCGAGCAGTCCCCGTCGGCCTCTTCCTCTCCGGCTGTGACCTCCAACCACAACCACCTACGAACTCCACAAACTGAGCCCAACACTTGATTCAATGTATTCTTTTTTAACAAAACAACGTCTGGAAAAAATATCCACCTAAGCAGCCGACAAATTGAGTCATCATTCCGTCGTCGAAATGTGTTAAGCAGGATAAAAATCAAACTTTTCG
Source organism: Monilaria moniliformis (assembly GCA_034509125.1). Classification (NCBI taxonomy): domain Eukaryota; kingdom Viridiplantae; phylum Streptophyta; class Magnoliopsida; order Caryophyllales; family Aizoaceae; genus Monilaria; species Monilaria moniliformis. Next base: position 1,141 of record JAYDZE010566726.1, read on the forward strand.
AAATATTATGGGTTTTTTAAGAGAAAATAGAAGTTTGAGATATTTTCATAATACAATCAAAACTGGGACACATGTCAAGATTAGCCCTAAAATCAATTAAGCAATTTGTTCTTTATCTTTTCTTTGTTTCTATATTTTCCTTTAACGCCAAGGAGCTTCTCAGAGTTTTTGCAGAAAATATTAATCTTGATGATTGGCCTAATTTATTTCATGTAAAGAGAATTCATATCACAATTTGATTTCAAATGATTTGAGGGTTAATTTCATATTTAACCTAAATTTAGTCAATTTGATCTATTAATTATTGATTTATAATAGGGTCAGTTATACTAATCGGTTCTCGTCTATGTTTGGCTTATGGAGGGCGGATAGAACTAATCCAGACAGTACTTAAGGGAGTGCGGATGTTATTGGTTGCAAGTTATTTATTCAATTTTTGATCAGTTATTTTGGGGCTCAATAAGATACATGTTTCTCGGAAGGAATTCTGTTGGGCAACGGATGGAGGAGGACTGGACTAGGTTTCAGAGACGTGAAAGCTTGGAACAAGGCTCATTGTCTCAAGAATTTATGGAATATTCAAGCAAAGTCCGATTCGCTTTGGGTGGAATCTATACATTCTGAGTATCTCAGAAACTTCTATTACAGAGAGGGTCTGTAATGAGATCAAAGATTGATTAAAGCTGAGAAGAAGAATGTCTACGATAAATAGTGCCATCAGGTTATTAGGTTTGGAAAAAGAGAGGGCCAAAGGTTCTTCAGCAAGGGTGGCGAATTGCCATCATAATTACAGTACACATATTCTAAGGATGACTGGTATAATAGAATAAAAGAAAAGAAAATGAAATAAAATAGAAGAAAAGAAAATGAAATAAAGGTGTTTCGTATGAAGGGAATGAAGTGTTTGGTACGAGGAAATGAAATTCTATCTCATTTCATTATACCAAGCACCTCCTAAAAGTGTTTGTAATGCTCAATTTGATTGCTCCATTAAAAATAATAATTAGGCCCAAAATTCTCTATAAAATCAATATGTTTATTATAATTTAAAATCGAAAAAATGATATATGCTCAGATGCGCTGTTTAGCCTCGCCAGTTTTTCCAAAGTATCTGGGCAACCCAATTATTACTGTTTGGAAATAAATTATTTATATAAAATAAATATGTTTTTCCTGTTTTCAAAGGAAGAATTGCTCTTCATTGTTCTAAAGGAAGAATTGTATTTCATTGCTAATTTTTCATTGTTACTGGAATACAAGATAAATAGACCAAAGCTTAAACGGACCTATCTAGTTAGGGAAGGCATATTTTCTAAAGTCTAAGTACAGAGAGTCCAACATACAATTTAGGAAAGTTTGACTTATTTGTAATCTTTTCTTTTGTCTTGCAATCTCCTTCTTTGTCTTTGGTTGCAGATTACTTTGATTTGCTTTGATATTCCAACATTTCCAAGTTCTTGATCTAATTTCTGGAATTTAATCACTTGATTACATTTTGCAACACTGATTTAATTTGACAATGTGGGAATCCAGATCTCTTAATTCTTAAATTAAAAAAAAATCGTAGTAGAATTGGGAGTTCATAAGATCATTACAAAGCACAAATTTTTTAAAAAGTACATCTATTAAAAAAAGAAAATATGATTGTTAGTGGTACTGTAAATGAGCCGAGTTGAGCTGAATACTAGCTAGCTCGAGCTCGATTCGAGCTTCAATCTTTTTGTTCGAGCTCGACTCACCACCTAATCTCCGAGTTTGAGCTGATCAGCTTGTGTGATACTTGATAATATCGTATTCGAGCTCAAGCTCAATTCTTTTAGTAATTGTATAAATAGTGTTTGAGCTCGTGAAAGGTTTGAAAATATCCAAAATGTGCTTTTGATCAACATGTTACTTGAGTTTGATTGAAGGTTCGACTGAAGCTCGTATACTAATTCGATTAAAGGGTTGCAAACATGTTCACAAGCTCAACAAACCAAGCACCATCAAGCTCGAGTTTGAAATCTGGCTCCAGCTCAATCAGCGGCTCGCGAATAGCATTGTTAATTTACAACTCTAATCGTTAGTTCTCTTCAGTTGCGCAACATAAACCTCAATGTTTATAAAACTCACAATACAAATATATATATTGATCCCAAAAAAGTTTGCTTCCAAAACCGTCCGGTTCCAAAAGAAAAAAAAAACTGTCCCCGACTCCCCATCCTTCCCACAGACGCAAATCTAATTTTAATCATCAAAGCAAAATAGCATTAATATGTTTAGTATGTTTCCGATGACGAATAATCTGCAGGACCAATGAAAAATGGACAAAACAACAATTTAAACATAAACAATAAATAAAATATATAGTATGAATTTTTTTTTAAAAATAAAATAAATAATAAGTGATCTATATTTAAAATTCAAATAACTGTTAATTAAATATCATGGTAGAAATATTAACAAGAAGCACCAGTGGTCTAGTGGTAGAATAGTACCCTGCCACGGTACAGACCCGGGTTCGATTCCCGGCTGGTGCATTGCTGTGAAGAATCCCTGCGCTTTATTTGGGTTATTGGGTTAACCCGATACTCCGATCTCTTGACGAGTACTGGCGCATCTGAGCTCTTCTTTTTTCTTTTGCCTTGTAAATTACTTTTTATTACAGTTTTAACGTACCTATTTATTTATGGGAAGGTTTCTTTTATTTCTTACCACGATTTTAAATTATTTTTTTATTACATTTTTAACTTGCCTATATATTTATGGGAAACTTGTATGCATGAGAGCTCAGAGCTGCTCCATGAACCGACGACCTTGAGTTGGTTTTACAATCTGATATACTCCATGTCAATCCATACAACATATGTCTAAATGGGTGTTATATGAATTTTAATAAAAATAGTTGGATATTGTAAGTAGAGAAAAAAATGTCATCCTAAAGGTAGTATTAGTAATGATTAAAATATGCATTGTGAATGAAGAAAATTATGGACCATATGATAGAAACAATAAATAAGTTGATATATTGATAATAATATGTTGTAGGTTAGTGTTTGTAAATGAAAATAAACTAATTTTTGTGTACATACCAAAACGACAAAAAGAGACTTCTTTTTCTCTTTCTGAATGGAGGGAGTCATAGATTTCTTCAATTCAATTACGAACTTCCAGGGACAAACCAGGGACAAATCTCAGTGATCGCATAGCAAGTCGACTATATCCAAATATTTATTACTAAATACATAAAACCTGTATAAAAGAATATCCTATTTAGAAATAAACTCTATTTAGGAATAAGGATTCACAATGTCAACTTGGGACCAATTATAAATAGGAATAAATGCTAAAATTGTCATAATTCGTTTTTTTTTCAGATTCCACCATAAGAAAATACACATTTACTTATGAATAAATAGTAAATTATATATATATATATATATATATAAATGTGTGTGTGTGTGTGTGTGTGTTGTTATGGTAGATTTAATTTGATTTAAAATACTAGTCTAAGGATTGCATGTGACAATAACTTAACTTTTTATACTGTAATATTCAATAGCTCGTCCACATAATTACCTTTTGATTGAATAAAAAATATCTACATCACTTTTGGTTGAGTTAAATATTTTCAATATATATATATATGTGTGTGTGTGTGTGTGTGTAGGGGTAGGTTAATGTAAAAATTCATTTTTATCGTGAAAGCTAAAAACATTACACTGGACTATAAAGTTATTGCAGTCATATATGAAATTAACTACACTAAAAAATAATGAAATTAAATGAAATTTTTGCCTCTTATAGGATTTAAACCTTAGTGATGCACTCATCTAACAAGGAGTGCATACACCTTAGATCTTCATGACTAAAGCGTTGAAAATGATTCTCTACTCTATTTTAAATATGAATTCTCATTTAACTTTCTTCTTTCTATATATATATATATATATATATATATATATATATATATTATTTTAATAAAATATGTGAAATTTTAAAATTTATATTAATATCTAAATTAATACACAACCAAGAATTAATTGACATATGGACAACTAATAGTAATTACAAAAAATGGAGGACCACCTAGTCTCTGTCCTATGTACACTAGACGGCGCTAGGTCTTTTATTACAATTAAGGGGGATTGTTTTTTTTTGTTTGTAACAATGTTATTAATCCTACGTGGCTGGTCGACCCTGTCCAATATGGGCGCCGTTAATCGTCGTCAGGTCTAGAAAAATGATATACAATTCATTGAAACAATACTTTTCAGTATTAGAAATTATATATTCCGGTATTAGGAATGATAACTTTTTTTTTTATCCAAATATATTTATAGACTTGTCGCCGTTTCTCCATAGATATACTTTGTTACCAAAAAATTTATTTATTTATTTAGCTTTTATATTTAACCTATTTTCAGTGTAATTTTGTTTCTTCACTACTGAAGATGGTAAAGTTTAATATTTTTGTTCTTTCTCTGCCAATCTGTCATCAAGCATAAGACAAAATTACAAGCCCAAATTATAATATAATGAACCCTATAACTATAATCATTTACTAACTAAAACAAAAAATTAATTATACTAAAAACTAATCTTAAACTCTAAGCAGCCCTAATTAAGAATGTTAAACTAAAACTAAAACTAAAACACGAAAAATTTGAAATTGAAGAGAAAAGTAGAAAAAAAAAACAGGAAAATATAATAGCAGTATACAAGTAATATACACAGAAAAAGAACAAAAGAACCGAAATGCAGAAATGGTTTTTCAATAAATATTTAGGAGGAATATATGTCAAGCTGGGCAAAAATCCCCTGTGCACACAAAAAATAATACAGTTGCATTCTATAAATTCCATTGAGTTTCCTGTCCCTACTAATAATGTAAAATAGAAATCTACTTCGTCAGGGCCCAATCTTTAGGAATCAAAATAAGTAGGTAAAGGTGTAGTACATGAAAGCAGGGGGAGCAATCAGGGGTTAGGGTGGGCCGAAGCCCCCCTCCCTCAAACTATCTTTTTTAAAATCTTTTTTCTATACATGATGAATGGAAAAAAATTAAAAAATTCTATGCCTATGTATGGAATTTGATAAATAGCCTCCCAACGAAATTTTCTGCATCTGCCACTGCATGAAAGGCGTACCATCCGTGGTTCGCCCACCTGCTGTAATAGCCAAGTCACACCCCCATTGCATCTTCGACTCAAGAAATTCCTATGGTCTTCCCTAGCAGCCATAACACCAGAGACAATTCTATACCGAATATTGTATGCAGTGAAGTTCTGTCCAGCATGAAGCCGTATATAGTGATCCCAGCTCTATTGTTCTCAAAGTATGTCACTGCAACCAACAAATTTAGAAAATAAGTCCCAAAAACTAACCCAACTTGTGTTGATGGAAAAAAATAGGCAAGTTTTGGTCCAAAAAGGCAAAACCTATATGGATGGTTATATCTTACCCAGCGCCTGCCGTTTCTGAAACGAGATAGTGCTGTAAGCGTAAGAAGGGATGAACTTGCAGTTGTCAAGCTCGTCTTCTTCATCTCCGGCATCATCTGCATCAGAAGCTGCATCAACAAACTGCTCGTCAACTCTTATAGCTGCAGCAGCTACTGGAGTCTCTGTATCAAAGGAGTCGACTGTGGCGCAAACGTGCCACTTTGCTGCAAGGCACGTCACGGCTTGTGCCTTGTGCGTGATTCTAGTCGCGCTACGCAGCAAGATCAAGAGCCCAGCCAGAAGACTAACACCGCAAACCTGCACAAAATGAAAATTTCCCCAATTTTATAGTCCATTATGACAATGATTGAGCAAGAGTATAGTTTGGTATTTCATTATTCAATCACCCACCGCGAGCTCTCCTGTGTGGTATATATTGACATCTGCGTTGGGGCGTGTGGTCATAAGCAGAGACGAAAACTGGCTAGCCGTGATGAAGATCAAAGACCACAAAATGAAAGATCTATATCTGTGGCTTATGATGCGCAAGTGTCTCCTGATTCTGAGGTGCTCTTTGAGGACAGATTCAACATCAGAATGGACTTGGAACACCTGTGCAAAGTCCTGGAGGCGGAGGATTTGGAGGCAGCAGATGAGGCGGAACAGAACACAGACAAGAAAGAACACCACAGTTCTATAGAACCACGAGCACAGCTCCAATATGCAGGCGACTGTGTTGCTCACGATAGCATTGCCTAGGAAGGAGATGCGCGTCCCACCTGATCCATACCACCATATCTTGTACGCGCTCTCAGCAGCAAAGCAGGGCAGCACGAAGATGAACAAGAGCTTCAACGATCTCTGGATGCAGACAAAATTCAAGATTCTTGGTCATTTGACAAAATCATATTGATTAATATGACATAAACTGCAAGGTTTTATCAATTCTATACTTGGCAAACTAAGATCCAATGAGCAAAAGGACTAGAACTGAATGTGTTGTTTATCTATTCTATACTTGTGATAATCCCAAATCCCTTGATCCCACAAAATAAAACAAACTAGACAATCCTTGATTCATTTCAAAGACTTAACGGTGAAACTGTGCATTCTACAATTTCTCATCAACAGATAATAAATTCAACTAATAATTCATAATAATCATTTATTGTTTAATTAAATAAGTATGCGCGTCTCAGCAAAATTAATTGATAATTAAGAAGAAATAGAAACATACATTGAATTGCTTGGTGTAGCCCTTTCTGACGGTCTCGCTCTCATCGCAGAGCTTATCGAAGAACAAAAACCTCCGCAGTCCGTACTTACTCACAAAATGGGAGAGACAGATGAAGGAGATGGCGGCGACGCCGCTGAGCGAGAGCTGCGCCACGGCGTCGTAGGGCCTGCTGTGGCGGCTGTCGCAGTGGGCGCAGGCGAGCACGAAGTGCGAGAGGGCGGGGATCACCATGGTCATGGCGACAAAGACGAACCACGAGAGGCAGGCGGTCCATGCATTAGATTGATCGACGCACAGCCATTTGAGCCACCGCCGGAACGCCTGCAGCTCGTCGTGGATGTCCGACGACATCCGCGTCAGCGCCCGGCTCTTCTCGCTAGGGCTCATCAACAGCGTCGCCCTTCCTGATACGTCCCCCATGACTTTGGGGGGAAATCGCCGGATATTGGTCTCTTGTTTGTTTGTTTTTGGTGGTGTGAAATTGATGATGGTGGTGGGTTCGAATTTGGATCTGAGTTCCGGGCAGCAACGTATGAGATTGCGGAAAATGGCAGAAATTTAGGAAATGGAGTTTATATTTAGGAGCTTGAGGAATTGGATTCGTTGCGTAAACTGGCGAAATTAGAGGAAAAAGCGATGATTTTCTGGAATTTTTATTTGGTTTTTGATGATGATTTGTGGAAAATTCGTGTGTCAACGATTTCTTTAGCTGATGATATCTTTATAATTGATTGTGTGTATTAGTTATTGATCAGCAAAAGATGGTCAATCTATTTGGAATTTCACGGGCTTGCCGACTTGTCGGTTTAAGTGACTGTAATTGTGAAACCAATCTTTTCATTTTCCTCAATTCTTGTAGCCTCTTCATCTGCCATCCAAGTCAGCGATGGTGATATATTGTATGTATGTACCGGTGTATGGAGAGAGGATACACTATATATATAAAAAATTAATTAGTCTCGACTCTATTAGTGTGTACATGGAGAACCTTTAATAGTACCGTGCTTCAGAATTGATGAGTGATGTTAGTTATGAGTCCTAATAAAAGCTTTAATTAGTAGATTAGTTGGACTAATAATTAAATTACTTAAATTTAATGTTTTATACTTAACTGATTTTACACTTAATTAAATTAGAATTCTTCCAATAGTAAACGACTGTTAAAAGTTTACTTGAAAATTATGCTAGAAAGTGTATACTCGTGCGATAGTGATGATAATTTAAGAACATGCAATGTAAAGTATTGAAATATAAAGAACACTTGTATTTTTACAGGGTTTAGAGTATACTGCTCCTATGTTTATAAAGTGATCAAATCAATCAATTCACTATCTTGAAATTACAACTTGCTTACGTGTGCAAGGAACTTAACACATGAACTTCACCTTATTTGTGTTACAAATTAACTTAGTTGATTCCTCTCTTACTTTTAGTAGCGGTAACCTTCCACTTATTTTCTTCTCCTACACAAACTTACAAGATTTGGGTGTAAAGAAGTTTGATTTGTTTACCAACTAGGAATAATCCATTCAAAAACATATTATCCAAACTAGACTTAGGATGATGTTACAATAGAGTGCCTTGAAATATAAGAGAATGTTAGTTGGATTCCTTGAAATGTAATAAAGATTAAACTCTAAGAAATCACTCAACACTTTGAAAATTATCTTCTTCAAAACCACCTTTTACTTTGAGTAATTGTTTAAGAGCTCGATTGCTTGTAGCTTTGATTGTACAGTATTTCGGTAACGTTCAAAGGTTAGGGTTCGCCAAATATTTACTATTTATAGGTGGGATATTAAATGTGCCACTGGAAGAAGTACCAATCAAATTCCTCCACTTTGCCATTTGAACTCTGTCACGTTATTTTCAACGCCTACAATGTCATATCACTATAGCTCTGCATCATCATACTTCTTATTGAAATTCTAGGATATTCTGCAGATTTTCTCTTACACACGAAGTCAAACACGTAAAGTATATTTGACTTTGTGTTTCTCCAGCAAGCACAATTTAGGGCTGACGTCATGCTTCATGTTTCTTCAGTGTTGAACATTCTGGCAATACTTCAGCATCGAACACTCTGTTTTTCTTCAATATCTCATACTTCAGTGCTTCTTTGATGTGCTATTAGCAATAGATGACTTCTTACTCCTAAGCTAATTCTGTTGAATACTACACTTAAATGATTGCTTTCTAACATTTAAGCAATACTAGGTTTACATCAACAAAATAACCATCTAAAATTTTGATATCTAATTACAACTTAACTTCATTCAATACATTTCCCAACAATATATTATGATGTTCAGTTCAAGAACTCTTTATTTGTTTAGCTTTAATTTATATTTAGCATTAGTCATTATGAATATTTTGAGAGCAAAAATTAAAATAGTCATTATAAATAAGAATACAACTTTTTGTATTCTATGATATTTTGGTTGCTTTTAATTCGCTGAGCTTGCGGGCACATGAAAGTCCTTTGCAATATTTGTCAATTAGGGTGCGTGTTTTTTTAATCATAAACTTATTATAAAAAATAAGAGATTTTTTTTTCTTTTTTTAAATCCTTTAATTTTTTTTGTTTTTATCTATAAAAACAAATAGTATGATAAAATTATTCTTTATTTGAGTAAAAAAGAGGAATAAGAAAGAGCGAATTCTTATTTATAAATAAAGATAGAAAAAAGGGAATTAAAGGGGAGTTATTTTCGTATATCTTATTTTCTTATGATAAATTTACAAATAAAGATAACACACCCTCAATATATTCACAGAATCACAAAAAAGAAGCAAGTCTTTTTTATTTTTTAATTCAGAAAAATACTATAATCTAGACTTGCAGAATTTAGGATGCTGGATGGACATCAAATATTCCGCTTTTTGAAGAAAATTAGCACAATCTTGGTTAATTTGAGGATCGTCTTTAGTAGAATTATCGCACAGAAGTGCTTAGTGTGCAACAATTCACCTTCGCTTGTTGGATAGTTTACACACTTTTGTATTGCCACTTTTCCAATAATACAAAAAGGTCATTCTGATCCTTAATTTATAAAGAAAATATAGAATAAATGTTTTCCATAAATCATTTATCACTTAGAAGGAATTATAGGATTTTATTCCTACAAATAAAGATGATTCAAATAATAGGAGATGGATTTGGATATTTCCCTTGGACCAATCATGCCTACCTACCAGGTAATGATAATGTCATAATACATATATATGCCACCCCACATGATATGATGATGTGTGTCGTGTGAGCCTACTCAACTCAATCACTCATTCCAATTATAATTTTACTAATAATGTATGATTACTAACATAAATATCTGATAAAAATGAAATTATTTGTCCAGTATCTCAACTGCACATCACGTAAAGGATGGCACATTTGCCTGTAACCTTCCAGAAATTTGTACTTTTGTTAAAGAATAAAGACTAAATTAAATTATTTAATTTCTGGAACCACAAAATCTTTGAAAAGATTGTGCTGTCACACGGAATCCATTGGAAAAGTTTGATATGCCCTCCATTTACTGCCAAGTGTAGCGCCGCAGCTCTATCACTTCAATCACTAGAGCAGTTCATTATAAACTACAAAAGTCAAAGTTTAAGGATTCACACAATCTAAATTTTCACGGGTTCATGAAATGTGAATCATACATTTGCCCATAATTATATATTTTTCCATTTTTTTAAATAATATATAGTTCGAACATCCATCTCATAATCACTTTTCGGTTTTGACTTAGAAATATATATTACAATTGCACTTATTTTCTTGTCCATTTAATAGAAAATTTTGGACTATCAGCTATCTTAAATTGATGTCAACAAGATGATATATATCCCTACAAATATGACCTTTTTTAAAATATTGAAAAACCAATGAAAGCTCTATTAGGTTGCCTAGAAATTACGACTCGGGGATAATAAAGATAATTACATGTTATATTTGTAAGATAATTAAAATTTGAGCTATAATTCAAGAATAACCCTATGGTTTAATATCAAAGTTTTCTTTATAACTAAAATATTATTTTTATGTCTAACGATATTTCTATTAAATTTGAAAGTGCTGATTGAATTGCTTATTTCAAAATTTAGTCTATAAGAGTGTGACATATAATCTATTTAATTTGCATTTAAGCAATCAACGTCTTGGCAATCAAAGTTGTAATATATTCGATTACGCGTTGAATTATATATCTGTGATAGTGTTAATTTCAAAGATATTTATATGTATATGAAGGATAATTAACATACCCAATAAGTTATGTTAATCAAGAAAGATAATACTTCAGTAATCATTAATCAAGCCAGAGCTTCATTTTCACTTTTATTATTATTATTATTATTATTATTATTATTATTATTATTATTATTATTATTATTATTATTATTATTATT
>JAYDZE010566737.1:0-12211 GCA_034509125.1 Monilaria moniliformis
TCATGTGTTTAGTAAAAATTATGAGATATTGTAGATAAAAAAATTTCGATGTTTTATATATAAGAATATTTAAATTTTATAAAATATCAAAAAAGTTCTTGTAGCCCAATGGATAAGATACATCATATCTTAACATTGGTAAATGGATCAATTCCCATCAAACGCAAATTAATATCATTTTTGAAAAATATTTAAAAAAAAACCGGTTCAACCGGTCACCGATTTCCGGTCGAACCGGCCGGTTTTTTCGGTTCGCACTGGTTCAATAGATTGGTGGTTTTTATGACCAAACCGGACCGGACAACACACCGGTTCGCGGTCGAACCAGTCCAACAGGCCGGTCCAATCCGATTTTTAAAACACTGGTAAAAACTATAAGTTTTTATATAGGGATAATTGTCATTTAAATCATAATTTTGCGTTGACTTATGGTCAATTTCATAATTTTTGAAACTGAAAAATAAAACCATAACTTTTCAAGTTTTCTCAATTGTCCCATGGCAAGATTTTCCGGTGCTTACATGTATTTATTTTAATGATGTGGCGCTTGTGTATTATTTTAAAAAGATAATTATCATGTAAATCATAACTTTGTATTGACTTCTAGTTAATCTCATAGCTTATAAATTTTGCTAATAAAACCATGACTTTCCTATGTTTCTCAATTGTTCTACCCCTGTAAATTCTGGTGACATCGATGGTGATATGATAGTTGGAATTTTCAATGTGGACAAAACATCAGGTAAACAAAACGACGTAGTTTGGTGATGCTCTAAACGACATCATTTCATTAGAATAAAGATTTTTTTATTTTTTCTTTTATTTTCAAAATCCTCCCCAACCCAACCCCTAGTCCTGTCTCCTCAACCTTTCTCTCCCCTGCCTCTCTGTATCTCTCCAATCACGCCGCTGGAGGATCTTGTTGCGCCGAGCCTCGAATCGAAAAATTCACCGATTGGTGGATGACGTCTTCGACGAAGTAATCGTTCTTGCCGAGCTCCTCGAGGGCAAAGCGGCGTCGCTGAAAGTCATAGAACATGGGGCATGGTGGTAGCTAGTGTTCATCTTGCCGCCAATAGATGAGAGGTCAACGTCCCCAGACGATTTCTTCGGCTGATGTTCATACTCGTTTCGCAGCTTCGCAAAGCTGGCCTCTACGTTGCTGCTGCTCATCGTTGCGAATTCGAAGAAGAATACCCCACTCCCCAAGTACCCGACATAAAATCGAACAAAATAATGAAATTAAGAAAAAAGCCCTAAAATTTAGTTTACAAACACTTCAAAAGTTATGATTTTATGTCCAATTTCAAATGTTATAGGATAGATCAGAAGTCAACAAAACGTTATGATTTAAATGACATTTATCCCTTCAATTAGCCTTGACGACATCGTTTTAAAGAACACACATTTTGTCCACGTCGGAAATTTCGGCTGCCACATCACCACCAATTTTATCGAAATTTCAATTCGTGGGACAATTGAGAAAACATGAAAAGTTATGATTTTATTTATCGATTTAAAAAATTATGAAATTGACCAAGAATCAACGAAAAATTATAATTTAAATGGCATTTATCCTATTCATATATATTATATTGTATAGAGCATTACATGTATTATATATAAAAATTGAAAAAGAATAAAAACTCAGACGATGTGGAATGCAACTGACAAATATTATATACAAAAATTTAAAAATAATTATTTAGACGATATGGAAATAAAACTGAAGCAGTCCAATATGCAACCTTCAGATCTTCAATTTGACATGGAAATGCAATTGAAGAGGTCAAATGCAACCGTGAGATCTCCAGTTTGACGTTATCCCAGCTTATGACTTTATAAAAACTTGGATTAAATGTGATCTCGATTTAATTGAAATCATGGCCAGTTGCACAATTTTCAAACAATTGATCGCAGTAATGAAAAAAAATATGGTTACTCTAATTAGCCAAATTTGTACAAAAATTAAACATATATTGAATATCTAAAAGATTGCAAATTTAAAGAAATGGAAGTGAGATTTGGAGTCATATAATATTTCAGTTGTTCGTCCTATAACTAAAATGCAAACAAAACAGAATTAAATAAACTACTCATCAAACGATTTTTCCTATAATTGTTCTTAAACGGGTTTTGATTAGTAACGTGTTGTGAAAGGTCACGATTAGATTGTGTAAGTTTTTTGTTTGGTTGAGCATGTTTAAATATGTGATATATTAATCGTTGTTTGGTACATATATTTATTCTCCCGTTTAAAATCTGTGCTGTTTAAAGTGCCCTCATCAAAATTAGTTATTTATGTTATAGGTGTGTCGGTGTTTCAGGAGCTCGATGCACTTAGAGCTTTGTTATGACACCTGATTGGAAATTGGTGGGAAAGCTTGCGCCGAATACGAGATTCAGTTGCAGAAGAACGTTCGTCGTGGGTCTGGACATATACACACAACATCGTTTCCACAGTAGAGGGCGACGCTATTATTTGGTTCCGGGATCAGGTATTGTAGATTCATTTGGCGCTATACAGTTTAGATCGATATCCCAAACCCTCCGTCTGCTGTGTCATTCTTCTGGTGAAAATTCAAACAAACAAAAACTCGCTAAATTCATAAAAAAATGCACAATCTTGTTCTGTTACCACAAATCATGTAAGTATGTTATCATATACACAATTGACATTATAATATGCATGAGCTTGATTTTGCACAACAAGAATATCACGCAAGAACACCTTATACAATTCTCCGAATATATACAATCAATCGAAATCAGTTCATACAAATTCAGCAAGAACGACATACCTATTACACCACTCTAAAATCTTTTTGAAAATTTTGCCAGATCCCCAACAATAGCGTACCAAATGCGTTTTCTTTACCCAACAACAGCCGCCGAGCAGCCTACTCGATCGAGTCAGCTAGTAAGCTCCGTCATCTGGCGAAAAGAGAAAGAAATGTGGAGGATATCACACACAACAGGTGAGAGGATTTTTTTTTTGGAATGAGTTTGAGGGCAAGTTTGGCAAATGAATTTGTTATCGGGAGTTTGTAGATATGGCCGAGACTGTATCGAAACACCAATTTCTGACAAACTAACATACGATTTGGGTGAAATAACATGGCCACGTCGTCAGGCCGTCTATATATCACGACCAATGAGATATTGAAACATGCGTACCAAACACTTGAATAATCTCACCTTATATATCATAACATGAATTATCTTATGTACTGAACGCTGCTTAATGTGTTGATTGAGCATATTCATGATAGTTATCAATTAATTTTCCACCAAAATATTATGGCTTTGCTGTCATTTTAGTTTCAATTTATTGTTAGTGCAATTTGCAAATCATTTTTTTTAAAATTTTTGTATTAATTCCAATTTTATGTGTTTCTCTGAAGAGTTTTACTGATGAATTAATTTATATGTTACAATTATAAGATTAAGAGTTTTAAAATTTGAAAAATGTTCAATTGATGATTGCATATTCGAGAATTTATGATTAACATGATGAGATAAAAATTGATTGTGGGTCACTGATAATAGATGTGTTTTGAGTATTTAATACATGGTACAAGACTAAAAACTACAAGTTTAAAAGTAGAACGCAGCCCGATTTCATTAATCGTTGATCAAGCTAGTTTGTCATGTAGAATTTTGATCTGTGCGATGCATGCTTGGATCTTTTTAAGAAAATTTAATTTTCGTGAGCGTTATGTATATTGAGATATAATAAATTCTAAAATTTTGAAATAATCAACACATTCCACCATACAATACACGATAATTATGGATGCTAGTTTAGCCCGAAACTCGAGAACAAATCCAAATAGGCCGCTAAATTTAGAGGGTTAGAGTTAAAAATTTCTAACCCGACGAAATTCCAGCCCTATTAGCCCACAACTCGAGTAGGGTTGGCCAGGTGCAACTATTATCTATTATTCTAACTTGTTTGACGACTGATCATTCGACATTTTAATAATAATTTGATAAAATGAATAATTAAAAAAATAAATCAACCCTTAATTTATATCTGCATTATATTTCTACTAATATAATATAAAATAATAATATTTAAAGGAATTGGAAAATTTAAGTCCACTAAAAGAAATTTTTTTGAATTCTAAAACATGCTTTAAAATTTATCGAAGTATGTCTGTATTTCATTTTAATTTTATAAATCATAAATTAGATATTTAACATATCAAGATCCATCATAATTTATTCTTATATGTTAAATCATTTAACAACTCAAGATTAATCAAACGTCATTCTTATCAATATCAACTTTTTAGTTTTATATTAATAGTATTTAATCGCGTTTGAATTTAAGTATTTATTCCAAAATTCATCTAATTAAATTTTCTACATAATATAAATATGAGTAATTTTGCTCATTAACCATTAGTGAGATCATGCATCACTCATTAGTTTTATCGTTAGCTTTTAGCCCAAAACCCGAATGTTTATAGTTACGATTGTAATTTTTTAATCCGATAAAATTCCAGCCTGATTATCCCGCACCTAATTAACCTGCACCCTATTAGGGCTTACACGAAATTCGATGGGCTGGCCGAACTGACATCCCTAACGATAACTATTTTTTGCTAGTTAAGTTTATTAAAAGATAATTTGTACATAGATATTTAATAGTATGTCAAGTAGTATCTTAATATATTCACACTACAACCTTCATAATACAACGTGGTGAGTGATACTCAATGCATACCATTATTTTCACGTACTGATATTTTTCAAGATACTTTGACTTTTAATGTTTGGACAACAACTTAAAATTCACAACCAATTACAACATATAACATCTTGGAACTCAAAGAGAAGTTTCAATATGTGCATATATTTCAATTACCGATGGCTCGTAATCGTCGGAAAAGCGTGTCTGCCTTGCCGTCCGAAGTCGAAGTCGTCATTGAGATTATCGATGGATTTGACTCCGTTGGTAAATGTATGGGGGCTTACCGATGGATAGTTTTCGTCGGTAATTGTTTGTTGCCATACACCAACAAGTCCAAAATAAAGATAGACAAACATACAAACTAAGTTTGTTCAAAAAATTCGAGTTTACTTCATTTTAAACAAACTAGTAGTACAATAAAATATATAATCACATTTCTTCACAATCGCCATCGTCAGGATTGACCTGTGAGTGACTCGATTGATTGGATTGTAGGGTCATGAACTATTGCATCAACTGCATCATTTCCCTCATTCTATTAATCTTATCCTAAATCATCATTCATTTTGTGCGCTCTGCATCCAAGTTCTGTTGCATCTGGGATAAGGTATGTTCCCAAGTGGGATTAGACGATCATGTACTCTGTGTGGAGGAGCCACCTACGAGGCTCGTTGCCATGATACAAGTTTTGAGCATTATCTTCTTCTTGTCGGGCGACCTCTCATTATATCTTGGTAGATGATCTCATTCAGATAGGTTACCTTGCCCTGTGCCGCAACAATCGCTTGCACCATCGCATAGATAATAAGAATCACAAAAAGTCTTATATTAACAAACAACTAAATGTATATATATATATATATATATATATATATATATATGTGTGTGTGTGTGTGTGTGTGTGTGTGTGTTTGTGTGTGTGTGTGTGTGTGTGTGTTATATAATATAACTTACATCAATTATGCAGCTTTCTTATACGTGTACATCCCGTCGGGATTCTTGTATAGTGCCCTGAATGAGTCGTACAAACACTCCCTCGCGCTGACCCATTTTTCGACCACCTATTTATCAAAATATAATAAATCATAAAATAATTTAAATAATTGATTTTGTATATATATACAAGACACTTACCATCCATTGATATCTCACTAGGACATAAATCGAGCCTCACTGGTACTTGGCTTATTCCGATACCGGGTCCATCTAGCTCGGAAAATCTGGCCCTCATTGTAGCCTCGGATTTTGCTATAAATTCAAGATTGCTCTAGTGGCCTCGTAGTCCATCCCAGAACTCTTGTGGTATGTGACATGTCTTCTATTTACCCTTATCAAATAATTTCTTCAAATCAGATATATAGTTCGAATATCTGGTTGCAGCCTTCTGTTTCCAACCTTTCTTCATATCTTCCTCCCAATCGGAAGACCAATCAATAATTTCTATAGAAGAAACGAAAAATAAGAATATTATCATAATCAAAACAAAGTCCAAATAGTGTAAATACTTACTAAAAATTCTTCAAAATACACGTCATTCACCTCATCCGGTGTCAATTGTCAGTTATAGCCTGTAAAATTGGGATGAGCTTGAATGATGCAATATACTCCATTGCAACCCGAGGATGCACCATTATTTGCCTATAATATAACGTTCAAATATTAGTGAATAATTAATAAACAACGCGTAATTAATAATTAATGACTAATAACAGATGATGTAGATGGATTCCTTTAAAGCATAGTCCTCCCATCTAACAATACAGGTCCCTCATTGCTTCTGGCCCCTCTACCCTCATCAGATGCTAACTTGGGAGAAGATGTCGTCTGGGGTCTATGCGGCGATCCTTCGCATGAGGTGTTGTTGCATAGTCCATCATTGATACTGTGAGCACGCTAAATACGACGATTCATATCTATAATACGTAAAGAAAAGTTAGTGCAAAACATGTCAAAAATCATGTTCATTATCATAAATAACGTAGAAAAAATGGCAAAGATCAAACCTTATCATACTAATCACCATCATTTTCAATATTTTCATCATATGAAACCATCACATTTTCATCTGAAGGGTATCCATCATCATCATCATCATCGATATTTATCATCCCACCATTTAGATGAAAGACTGTGGTGTTATCACCTAATGCTAGGTTACAATACATCAACATCATACACAATTCATCATCTTGAAATAGTTGTTCTATTATTGGTATCGATGTTGCAGGATTTGAAACTTTCACTTTATACCTTACTTTAACCTTAAACACTTCACACCAATCTTTCCTTGCTTGATTCATGCTACCATATGAATAATAAAACACTTGAACAACTTGAGTCGCTAAAACACACGGTTCGTACTTGTTGTATTGGCGTCTGTGGTTTATAGAAACCAATCTAAAGTCCTTATGAACCACTCACATTTGAATAATGTGATTCTCTTGATTGGAAAACCAGGATAATCTAACACACAGACGCCTAACAATCGCCCGCAGAAGTTCATCTCATCAGTGCCATATATCTTGCCTTTAATACAGATCCCAGTGGCTCGACATGATCCATGTGCTATTGTATGACACCTATATCTATTAACAACATATCTATGATATATTTTAACCTCTAATAAAGATCATTTTAAAAGATCTTGGATATAGTTGTTTACGCTAGAGGGGAATGAAAATCATTTGAACCAATCAACAAATTGTGTGTCGACCAAATCTCCTAAATTGGAATCAAATAGTCTTGGATTTACTGCTAGCATTTCATCTTCAAACACCATTTCAAAAATAAAAGAATACAAATTATATGTATTTAAATATGTATTGAAAGGTAGATATTTTAAAAATTTTACTACTTACTTTGTTGTAACTTCGAGACAATTGAGAATAATGACTGTATGTGCAGCCTTATATTCTGTAGTATCTAGGTCGTCATTGACATTTTTTCACGTGAACATCTTGTCTTCTTGAAAATAGAAAGAACATTTGCATCCTCAACAACGCTACTACTACTTTCTTCGCCGTAGTTACGATGCTTGTTTCTTAACTTTGCATTCACATGATCATCAAAATGGTATGTATCGAATGTAGAAACTTCTTCTATTAAATAAACATTGCTTATGGATCCTTCAACTTGAGCTTTGTTCTTGAAATTATTTTTCAACCTTCTAATATACCTTTCAAATGGATACATCCATCGAAATTGAATAGGGCCAGCAAGACGAGCTTCATCAGCCAAATGAACTGGCAAATGGTCCATTGCGTTAAAGAAACTAGGTGGAAAGACACGTTTAAGATTGCACAAAATTATTGAAATACTATCACTGAGCCTGCACATATCATCTATTCTTACTGTTCGATATGTCAACTTCTTGAAAACAATACTTAACTCTATGATCGAATTCTAAACATTTTGAGGAAGAAGATCCTGAAATACAACATGTAGTATGTGTTGCATGAAAACATGGCCAATGATACTCCGCCTTCAAACTCATTAGCTGAACCACAAATGACAATTGTAAATGACGCTTACAACAAGGCCACAACTCATTATCAGTAGCATTCAGCATACCATAAAGTTGTTCGACATTATGATTCATTGGCTCTTCCGTGTTCTCAATGTTAATATTAGGGATATCAATTTGGCCCAAAACCCATGGGTTGGCCCGATTAACCCGACAATGCGATAGGGCTAGGCTAAAAAATTATAACAAAAAAAAATTCCAAACCCGAATGATCCTAAACCGAATAGCCTGTAGCCTGATAGGGTTGGCTCAAAGATAGCCCCAGCCCCATAGGATTGACCCGAAAATTATCGATTTCTCATTATTTAGTTTTCAAACTTTGTTATTTTACTTTTTTCAAACTTTTGAAAGTTAGTATAATAAGATTTTTTTTCAAATGTATGTAAAAATAGATTTTGATTCAATATTCAAAAGTTATATTCATCATTTCATTTTTTACATTTTACTATAATATTTAATATAAAAAGGTTAGATTCAAAATTTAAAAAATGATAATCATTTATGAAATTTGTATGTTCTTACTTCTCTAGGAGTTACATATTAGTTTTGAATTGAAGCGACAATCATTTATGGATGTATTTTTGTTAGAAGTATATAATTATCAAAATTAATATATTAATTAAAAAATTCATGAATTTTTCTTGAGCCTGATTAGCCCGATGAGTTAGCCCAAAACCCGATAATTTAGGATTAGGGTTGAGAATTTCCAACCTGAAAAAATCACAACGCGAATGACCCGTAACCGAATAGCCCCGACAATCCAATATGGTTGGCTCGAAGCCGACCGGATTGACCCGATTGACATCCCTAGTTAAAATGAGAACCAACAGTGTATAATACCATCATATGGTATGTAGTAGGTGGTTTCGCTTCAAAATCCATATGGGTATTGCCAGCTGCTTCAATTGATCTTTCATCGTGGAACCTCCATATGTGGTAGTTCTTTATGAACCATACCTACAAATGTGATACTCAACTTCTTGGTATTATCACACTTTCTACATGAATACTTTATTTTGTCTATGTCCATATATGTTCGTTTAATATTTGCAAACCAAATGAAATTATGAAGCCCCTTGAAAAATTAAGGCTTGAAATCACCATTTGAAAAGAACTGCCTATACACCCACTCACGATTTGCACTCATCGCTATAATTCCTAATTGCAAATGATCGATTCCAAGTTAGGAACTCCTAGCTAATTATCAATTCAAGCACTAACTTAGCATGCTTACAACAATTATTATTATATAACTTAGCATACTTTAAAAATAACTTAGCATATTTAACAGTCAAACAAGTATTTACATTCAATTTGCCTCACTTCTTAATAAATCGGGTCGGTGGAGCCAACCAGGCTCCACCCCAAATCTAGCCACCAACTAAGACCTATATCATGCTTCTATAGACAATATGATCATTTTCATAATCACCATTTGGGCAATGGTTCGAAGAAACCAAAAAGAAAATGGGGTAAAAAAGACCCGTCTTTGTAGCTAACTATTTGCTTGAGTATAAGCAATAGTGGTCCTCGAGTCAAGACTAAGCATCAAACTGCAAAACTCCTTAGATAAACATAATAATTGCTAACATAAGAGAGATTTTGCACTGACTAAGTATCAATTTCAAAATTAATTAAAATATATAAATAAATAATTAAAATCATCACTAAACAGAAGCAATACATTCATCACTATGTGATGCAATCACTTCAGCATTTTGCAGCTGAAGTGTAGCACACAATCGCTCAGCATCCCCAAATAAAATAATCAAAAGAGTAAACTTTTCATGTTCCTCCAACCTATCTCGAATACTAATTGTTGATATGCACATGAGTCTTTTTATTTTTATTTTATCTTACAAATCAAAATATCTCAATCATTTCATGCTTCCATTGCCTCAAAAGATCAAAGAATATACTCAAGGAAATCACAAGTTCATGAGATTTCAGGATCACAAGCAAACATTCAAATAGAGATAGACTTGAGCCATTATGTTCTGCCACTAGATCATGAGGCAAAGATTCCTCAAAAAATCCAAGTAAACATATGTAAGGAAATAGACAAACTAGTTAAAATAGAGAAGAAGAAGTATTGCTAAGCCTACTGCACAAAGTAGGCAAATTCAAATAATTACTTGTTGCATTGCTTCAAGCATTATTTCTACGCTCAATACTGTCCTTGCACAAGCTGAGATGTTTGATAAAGGGAAATCAACATAGTTGCTTCCATCAATTAGATGTTTCAACGTGATCAAGTCTAGATGTTAAGAGATTCGGCGTCCTGCGGGGCTAGTGACGGTTACGGGTGCGACGGTAGGCATGGTGAACGCGGGGCTGTGGTCGGCTGGACCTATGACCCATATGGAGTCCGACAGCCAGTCAGATGAGGGATGAACGGACGGCAGATGTAGTTACGGGTAGAGGAGAGAGAGAGAAGAGAGGAAGAAGAGATGGAGAAACGGAGCGGCGACGAGGATGGAGACGGGCGGCGGTGGGCGAGATCGGCGGCGCAGACGCAGTGGCGGCGGGTGTAGAAAGTAGGCAACGTAGGGATGGGAGGGATATGCAGGAATTATGGTACATTCGCGAAATGAAGAAGGGGAAATTGAATTAAATCTCGATTCGATATTACTAACGGAACGTCGTCTGTCGATATTATCGATAACAACGTATCCATCAGTAAATGTCAATCATATCCATGTCGTGTATTCAGCCCAAAGATTATCGATGGCAAGGTGTCCATCGGTGCACGTTGTCACGGTAGATATAAATTTTATTAAGTTAAAATTAATTTCGTATAAGAATAATATTTACCGACGACGGTCATCCGTTGTTAAAGTGAAATTCATTAATTAAATTAATTCCAAATTTAGTAGTAATACATTTGCTGATAGTACTTGTCTGTCGGTAAAGTTACTAACAGAAAAATATGTTGGTAAAAATGTCGGTAAATTTGGGGCGTACGTATCGCGCCAAAGTCCGTCGAATACCGATGGACAATCCACCAACATTGTGAGTTCATTGATAAGTCCATGGTAAAATGTGTGTTTTTTGTAGTGAAATAGTTTTTATACTTTTTAGTAAGTATTGATAATTGTTTGAAAAAAAAATAGTTAGTTTATGCGGCAAGGCTTTAACTATCTTAAGTTTATTTAGCGTTCTTTTTCTAGCTCAATATTAATATAAGTTATATCCTTAGCCCCTGTTTGTGTAGATAACACGTGTTGCAACTACAGATTTACACAATCACGTACACCAAAATAGTCACATTCTTAAGCTCCTACCTATATATATACATAAGTCATCACATATAAGCCCATATTTAAATTAGAGCTAATCATTGTTGACATATCATAATCGCATGATATGAAATGATATCTGAATAGCGATTTAGATATTATATGTATATGTATGTTCGTCTTCGTGTTGTTATTGCACTGGCATGATAATGAAACGAAATATTTTACTATGTCGGCTTATCGTACTTTACAAGAGCAAACACGCTGCAATAATTTGTGAACAAGTTGTCAATGAGGCTTGGTTAAAATGGCAAAATTTGGTACCCAAAAAAAATTCTTAGTGAGTGATTTTGGGTTAAATCTTACTTGCATGTTTGTATTTTTTCATTTTATATGGTGATAGTAGCCGTCACGCCTGTGTGCGGCGCAATATTTCTTACCTTATATAATGGTGCAGTAATCCCACATGTACAGAATGTAATACCTTAATAAAAAAAACTTGTAAACAACTCGACGACCAAATAATTAACTTATTAGTATATAAATATGGTAATAACTTGATAGTGATACGATAATACATTTAAAATATAAATTATACATTAATTAAAATATTATCAATACAAATTTAAGCTACAACTATAATTATTTTATATCATTATATATTTATATTGCCATGTAAATAAAAAAATTCACACACACACACACACATATACATATATATATATATATATATATATATATATGTATATA
>JAYDZE010566748.1:0-24502 GCA_034509125.1 Monilaria moniliformis
AAATTTGTTAAGACCGACCTACGAAATAGGATGGGAGATTATTGGTTGAACGACAATTTGGTAACATACAATGAAAGGTCTTTCTTTGCTACGGTTTCTAATGGAATTTTTTTGAAATGTTTTCAAGATATAGATACTCGTAGAAGTCAGTTGTCGCGGTCAACAGACGTTAGTGTTACTTAAGTTGTAATATGTTATTTATTTTATTATAAAAATATATTTGAGTATTATATTTTAAAAAAAAATTCGCCCCCCCTATTTTTTTCGTCTGGATCCGCATTGCTTATAATTATCTCTTACATCCTCATATTCGTGTTTAGCTTATATTTTCATTTTCACATTACTTTTTCACTAGAATTCATCAATTTAAAATCAAAATAGAATCATAATCTTCATTTTGACTGCACTGAATTTTATAAACTTTGCCAATTAAAAATCTAAAAAGATACATTAATGTCTCCTCTCATCCAAAAATCAGAATTTACTTTGTGAAGTGGTTGAACCTGATATAATTCAAATTATACTGTCAAAAAAAATATCATTTTGATTGCCGCATCATTTTTATTTTCTAAATCAGCTTCAATTTGAAGCTAATTTTATTTCATGTGCAAAATTAGATAAATTAAATTTATATTCTCATTCAAATTTTAAATTTACTTGCGGAAATAGAATTTGGTCAAATTAAAATCATTTGGCCCCAAGACAAATGGCTTTTTTCTACTAATCTTTTCCCAAAATTAAATTGCCCTTCTTGAAAAAGTTCAGAAAAATTGAAAAACTTGTAAACTTTATGTATTTTCTTAAAAAAAATTGCAGATTTATGTGCAAATTAAATTAAAGTCAATCCAACAGTTTGTGTATTTTAAAGCATTTATTCTTAAAAAATAATGTTCAAACATATGTGGGAATCAAAGTTGGACTAAAATTCATTGATAAATTCAAACAGCGAGTGTTCCTAGGGCCGGCCGGCTCTGTGATTTGGTGCCTGCAGTTTATTCCCCCATCGAATCCATATTCTCCACTACATCGTATCTGCACACTCGTATCTGCACACTCATATATACAGATAGAGATATATATACATACATTCACACACAAACATGTGTCTCCCAAAACAATGGACGAACACAAATCACTGAGCCCGATCATCACCACTCTCTTCATCTTCTCAATCATGAGCATTTCTACCGTCACCGTGACAGCCGATGCATGCGACCCGAAACAGTCGGGCCCGATCGTCCCGACAACTCCGCTGGTTAAATTTCTGGAGAGGGTTCAAGAAACGGCATTCCACACTTACGGGCCCAAGGACTTTGACCCAAAACTGTACGTAGACCTGTCACTGAAGCAAAACCTCTCGGCCACGGTCGAAGCATTCGAAAAGCTCCCGAGAAACGGTTCCAGTTCGGTTCCGGCCGAAGAATTGAACCGGTTCAAGGAGGAGTATCTGGGTGCAGCGGAGGAGGATTTGGTGGTGGTGAGCCCGGTTGACTTTGTGGCGGAGCCTGAAGACTTCTTGCCGAAGGTGGAGAGCCCGGAGGTGAGGGCTTGGGCTTTGGAAGTGCATCATCTTTGGAAGAATTTGACTAGGAAGGTTTCGGGCCGGGTTCTTGAGAAGCCCGATTTTCACACTTTGCTGCCTTTGGAAAACCCGGTTATCATCCCTGGTTCCCGGTTCAGGGAGGTTTATTATTGGGATTCTTATTGGATCATCAGGTTAGTTTTTCTTGTTTCTTCTTTTCTGTTTATTGTTTTTTTTTTCTTTATGTAATGTAACATTATATATTTGTTTTGGAATATATAACTAACCAAAGATGTACAATTAAATAAGGAGAAATTGAAATGTTTATGGATGGATAATGTTTTGTTTTGTCCAAGAGATATAGAATAGTAGTTCCTATATTTTCATTGGAGCTCTTAATTAACTCTTGTGTGGTCAACCCAATTTAACTTTTGTTATGGAACTTTATTGATCCAAACAATTTTACTAAATTAAATACTAAATTAGAATTTGTCTTTTAGTAGTAATACTTGTAATTAAGTAGGACCATGTTTTACCAATGGAGGTCTTGCAAGTAACTCTACACCTCAATGGTTCAATATTTATGTGTTG
Source organism: Monilaria moniliformis (assembly GCA_034509125.1). Lineage (NCBI taxonomy): Eukaryota > Viridiplantae > Streptophyta > Magnoliopsida > Caryophyllales > Aizoaceae > Monilaria > Monilaria moniliformis. The sequence goes on from JAYDZE010566748.1 coordinate 2,114, forward strand.
ATGAGAAATTCATTAAAATGATGAATACTCGTTCCAATAGGTGAAACTGATCGTTCAACGTAGTATAGATGTGCTTACACATGTCTTGTTCCTTGTTTAAGGTCACATGTTGTTAGGATATTTTATAGAAAATAGTTGACAACTTGATTGGTCATGTACTTTCGGTTCACGAGATGTATGTTGTCAGGTAAGAAAGGGCAAACAACTCTTTATGCTTTTTGACTTTGACTCTAACATTATGGAAGTAACAGCTGGCTGTCACTGTATCGTCCATGAAAATTATCCTTGGTTGTGGAAACCACGAATTTTAATGTACAATGGTAAAGTAAAATGGGGAGAGTAGAAGTGATTGAAATGATAAAATATGGTGAATTCTTATGGTATAAGTTATAAATAAATTGATATTTATGAGTATTGTGTTGTGAGAAATTTTTCATAAATAGAATTAGACTATTTTTAATGGACGAACCAAAATAAAAAAAAATATAACTATTTTTCATGAATAGAGCAATTATATTTAAACATCTCACCTACCCCTGCTTTTTTGGCCCATTCACTCATTTTTTACAAAAGTGATGAATACCATCAACTTGCGATATTTTTGTACTTCTAACAATTGAACCTTATTCATTTTTTTTATTTCATATATAAAAATATATACCCCCTCCATTCTATTAAAAATGACACTTATACCACTATATAAGTGGTCTGTGCCAAAAAGAAGTTTTTTACATACTAAAAATTTCTCAAAATTTAGTAGATTCTACTATTTTGTATACAAAACACAATTTTCATAATCCATATGTCCAAAAAAAGCAAACTGTTTTTAGTGGGACGGAGGGAGTATATTTTATGATCATGTTCAATCTAATTTTTTTACCTTTAACAACATATCCAAGGAATTCCTTGTGCAGTTTGCAGCATCATATGTTTTGGTTTAAGGAGAATGTGTTGTGATGCAGGGGTTTGTTAGCTAGTAAAATGTATGAGACGGCTAAAGGGATGGTGTATAATCTCATCTCCCTCGTAGATGAATTCGGTTATGCTCTCAACGGTGCACGTGCCTATTACACTAACAGGAGGTAGTTGCCCTCTTCAACACTTTTCAGTCTCTTTCAACTAGTTTTTTCGTGGATCATAAAATATATATATATATATAACTCCTCATTCAAATGACCATCATTTATAATGGAATGTGATTGCTTATTGTGCAGCCAACCTCCTCTTCTGAGCTCAATGGTCGTAGACGTATACAATAGAACAGGAGATGGGACTTTAGTTACAAAAGCTCTTCCTGCATTGCTCAAGGAGCACCAGTTTTGGAACTCGGGTAACTAACAATTTCTTGGATTTTGTTGTACTAATTGATGAAACTATCAAGGGTGCTTACTCTGGATGATTGATTATATTGATAAGACACATGATAGAAGAACATTCGTATGATTGTTAGCGTAATTTCGTCATTGAAGGGGTTCATAAGGTGATAGTTCAAGATTCTCAAGGCTCGAATCACAGTTTAAGTCGATACTACGCAAGATGGGATCAACCAAGACCAGAGTCCTTCACCATTGTATGAATTATCAAACTTTATCATAAAATTATTTATAAAAAAAAATTAAGATTCCCAGTTTTCCTAAACAAGAATTCGTCTTTGCAGGACAGAGAAACAGCTTCTAAACTCTCAAGCAAATGCGCTAAAGAAAAACTATATCGCGAACTGGCTTCTGCTGCTGAATCTGGATGGGATTTCAGCACTAGATGGATGCGGTACCATAATTCTCCTTCGTCCAAATTCGATATATTCTATTTGGGTTAACTCTCTATAAATACACAGCTCTGTATCCAAATTTTGTATTAACCAACTTTGTTTTTTGGTTAAAAAATACATGAAATTTTAATTTTTTAAAATGGAATGAGTCAGATTTTTATTTTTATATTTTTGAATCAAGAATGAGTCTAAATTTAATTAGCCATATCTCAAATTTTTGGAGTTTGATGGATGATTCGAATGTACCATTTTGTTTTGTTTTGTTTTTTTTAGGGGATAATTAGAAGGTATTTTTGGAAAACTCTCAATGATAGCTTTCTAATGGTAGACATAGTGTTGAGTTTTGGTAATTAAAAGTGGTTAGGAAATTTTTTGAAAGTTGCTGTCACCATCATTTTCACATTTTTTTTGCTTGAATTTGGATTAATGTATCATGTACCATTAGAAAGTTATTGTTGAGAGCTTTCTGTCGGCTTTCCAAAGGTACCTTTGGGTTGCTATCAAACTCCAAAAATTTGAGTTACTAGCTAATAAAATTTAGACTTATCCCAAATTCCAAAAAATTAAAAAATCATGTATTTTTTTACCAAAAAAATAAAGTGAGTTAAAAATCAAAATTTGAATATAATACATGTATTTAGAAACAAATAACTTTTCTATATATATACACACATAAATTAATATTATTGTATTGGTTCAGGGATGAATCAGATCTAACAACACTAGCTACAACATCAATTTTACCTGTGGACTTGAATGCTTTTATCCTCAAGGCAAGAATTGCCTTCATGTTAATATTTAGTAAATAAATTGTGGAAATCATGGATCACATATGATTAACTAATTTTGTGGTATTGATTAGATGGAAGTTGATATAAGGTTGTTGGCAAATGCAATTGGAGATTCTGTGACAGCAGAGCGTTTCAAAGAAGCTTCTCATGCTCGGAAAAAGGCCATCAATTATATCCTTTGGAACACAGAGAAGCACCAGTGGCTCGATTACTGGTTAACCGATTCCGTCTCATCCGGGGTCCATATATGGAACGCTTCGTGCCAGAATAAGAAATTATATGCATCCAACTTCGTCCCCTTGTGGATCGAGCCTTATAATTCAGGTTCTGCACGTTCAATCTTTTCGTCACAAAAATTTGTGTAAGACTGTCTAATAGGTCATGTATTTGTACGCAAGTCTTGACCTTCACAGATTGTCTTACACTAGGCTCTCTCGTCTCTAATATATGATATATATGATTAATCCTGTTTTGTTTTCCAAATTTTTAGCGTTTTTCAAAAAATTATTCCTAACTTATGTTTTTTCTTAAGAAGTCCGAAATTTGTGAAAAGTTTAATTTTTATATTTCGCTTGACATAATTCGGCGACGTAACATTATCAACTCGTCGAGATGGATTATAGATTAGTTGGAGCGGATTTTTTTCTGGGTTAATCCACTTAAGAATCCGGTAAGCTGAATCATCGTTCCATCGCCAAATTATGTCAAACGGAACAAATCAAGTTTTTTTTTAAAAAAAATGGAGGGTTTTTGAAGAGAAAATGTAAGTTGAGGATATTTTTCTAGAAAATGCTGAAAAGTTTATATAAAAGTAATTAACTTTCTTTTACATCATTTCATGACCAATTTTACAAATTTTCATCCTTCATGTGTTTCTATAACACCCTCAACGAAATAACTTTATCTTTGGATATGTGATCGAAGATGTTAAGTTGGTGGATGAAGTAGTCACAAGTCTTGAAAACGATGGTTTGATCTGTGCTGCTGGGATTGCCACTTCTTTGATAGAATCAGGGCAACAATGGTAAGTAGATTTGATTTTTTTTTATTCTAGACTTGAAGATTTTTGGTTGGTTTAGGGCATCATTTTACATCATTTTTGGTATGTATGGTTCATGTAATCTTACATGGCTTTTATATAGGGATTTTCCAAACGGTTGGGCACCTCTGCAACACATGATTGTTGAAGGACTTGTAAAGTCCGGAACTGAAAGGGCTAGACAGGTTGCTCATGACATCGCCCTCAAGTGGACCAGGACCAACTATGTGGCTTTTAAGGAGACGGGAGCAATGCACGAAAAATACGACGTACGAAAATGTGGAGCCACCGGAGGCGGCGGTGAATATAAACCCCAAGTAAGTTATTTCACTTTTTCAATATATAATGGCTACTTATATAGAGGTGTTAAAACTGGTCCGATCTGATTCTTCTGGCTCGATAGAATTTCGGGTCAGATTGGCCCGGCCTAGTAGTTTGATAGCTTCTCTACTATGGGTAGTTCGAGAGATTGTATTTATCATCATTAGTTAGCAATATGGCAATTCTCTAGCAATATGTAGTAGGGAAATTTACGTGAAATTTGTCTTACTAGTGAGACGGGAAATCAAAGTAACAACTTTGTGAGTAGTAACTTTCTCACATAACCTGCATTTTTCTTTATTGTGGAAGCCAATTCTTGCTGTATGGGGCATTGGTTTTATTGTATTCACTCATATTGTGGTGTTGACTGTTGAGCAGACGGGATTTGGCTGGTCGAACGGCGTCGTGTTGGCCTTCTTGGACGCATTTGGATGGCCACAAGGGTTAAAACTCGACTGCACATGATCAAAGAAAGCATTGACATTTATAGTTTACTGTATAGGGAGTTGAATTAATCAGCAAGAATATCCATTTATGTAGTAATTATTGAGTGTTTGTACTTTTAATGTATGGAGATTCAAATCTACATCAATATACTACAGGAAAGTAGTCTGTCCAAGTTTTCCGCCCAAAGATATTGGTGCATAATTGTATCTCCCCTAAAGTTATCTACCAAATAATTGTTTTGGTCCGTAAATGAAAATTCAAATATGCAATTTTAGAGCTATTTTGCTCACAGAAGAAAAAAAATTATAAGAATTCACTACAATATTTTCACTAGACATCAAGGAATTTTTCGATTGGTAAATCCGATATCTCACTCAATAATTTGAAGTATTGAAGGACGATCGACGAACTTAGGGAGTCGGTTTATAGGTCAATGAATTACCGACGAAATTTTATTGCCTTCAGTAGTTTATCGATGGAATGACTGGCGGCCTAATCTTCAGACGGGATATTGCGTTGCCGGTGATTTATTGATGCGCTAACACCAAAGTCATCATCGGGTATCACTAACGGATAAGACGTTGTCGGTAAATTATCAGTTCGCCATCAACATCTTATCATTGGTGTATTCAGTAATCATCGACGACAAGATACCGTCGGTAATTTCTCCATTGGTTGTCAACAATTTTCCATCGACATCTTTTCTTGTAGTGATTGTCGACAAATACTAGTTTCAACAAGCTTCATCTTTTAGACATTTATGCTTCAACCAAAGCAATATCATTTAAGCAATTCAACACTTAAGTCACTAAACAACCATAGAGTCTCAAGTTAGCCACAACTACAATGTATTGGTCTCTGGCAAGAGCATACTGGTATAATGGAGTGATAGAACCCGATAAGGAGTTCAACTGCCAGGAATTCATGAAATAATATTTGAATTACTCATGCAATTTTAATCTAATTATCTACCTAGAATGCATATAGCACAAAAGCAATACGGAATTAAACGAGCTCTAACATTCCTAGAGTTCGATTAATTTACCTTTTGTGCAGAATCTTCGATTTGCTAATTAGTGTAGATTGCTCGCAACTCTCACCACTCCATCAACAATTCAACCATAGAAATTTTCTAACTTATTCCCTCCTATGACTTGAATATTGGGTGCACAATATACTAACGAGTCTAATAGCTAGAGTAGAAAACGAAAAACAGAGCAATATGAAAAGAACACTAAAACTCGATTGTTAGAGGATGCTCTGATTTTCGCCCCTACTCTCAATTTATAAGGGTTGTGGGGCTAAGCTAGGATCCTATGAGGATTAGGATTGAGTCTCCTAAAGGACTTAATTCTATTAAGTTGAGCTTAACTTAATTAAGTCCATTAATATTAATTCACTCCACTAAAAACTTAATATTGCACTGCTCGCCCTTATTAATATTACGAATCCTTTTAACTAATTATTTTCCTTATTTAAGATCTCGAATATCCATTAAATAATTTAAGCTTGCTAACTGCTATATATAATTACTATATTTTTCAAGAGTGGAACAACTCAAAAATTTATTATTATACTGGAAATAAATTCAGCTGGCCAATTTTGTATAATAACCTTTTTCAAGCTCCTCAAGAGTATATCATTAACTCGGGCTCATTTAGGACACGATTCTATGCAGTAACACTATTACTTTTCGCAAATCAAAAATATATTAAATATCCAGAACTTTGCTCTGTAGTTTGATTTATGATCCGAAGTCATTTTTCGGCGCCGAATATGTGATTATGACGGTTAAGTTATTGATGCAGATTTTTTTCCGCATCACGACCCAAAACGGTGTCATTTGTACACTAATTAATATGAGATTTTCATGCAACTTCTAATTGTTTCTACGTGTCGTTTTTTATGACAAGACATCTCAATTATTAGTGTAGAAGCAATGTCTTTTTGGGTCGTGATGTGAAAAAAGAGTCGATAGCGTCGGATAATGGCTTTGGGCCATAAAATCAAACTATGGAGTAAAATTCAGGCTATTTAAAATATTTTCGTTAGTTGATGCTATGAAATGAACTTCACAACAAAATTTAGGCTATTTAAAATATTTTCGATAGTTAAGGCTATAAAATGAACTTCACTCATAGTTCAAGCTATAAATATAATAAACCCTATTGGCAAACATATGATGGATAGTGTCAAGTTGTGATTGTGTGAATTAATCTTGTGCTTAATTTTTGAGTGATTTGGTGAGGCTGGATTGATTTGCATTATTTTGACTTGGATGAAGGATGGACGCATAATGTTTATTTAATCAAGGAATGGTTTGTGGTATGACGACTTAGTTTTATTGAGTCAGGTCTCGTGTCCTGTCTTTTGCTTTAATTACTCGAGGGCAACCATTGTTCAGGGGAAGTTTAATGTCTACTTAATTCTATCTTATGAACCTAATTGCATAGTTAACGAATTCTTTTATTGTTTTTACAGATTTTGAAGAAATTGGCATAACTCTTGAGAACTTTGAAGTCTAGTGAAGATAGTAAAAATGTCAAGATTAAATGGGCTGGTGGAGATTTAGATTATAAGAAGAATTATTTTTGGATATTAGAGAGTTTTAAATGTGGTAGCATACTAATTTATAGTATTATCGAGGTCCCGCCAACAGGAGATATAAAATAAAATGGTTGGACTGCAGAAACAGTAGTATCAATATGCATCAAAGTTCCATATTCTCATGCTTGTTTAAAGGACATGATTCTCTTGCTTACATTACATCATAGACTCGAAACCTCAAACGCCTCGACCTTGTTTACTTCCCTCCGAAGACTGCTCAGAAACATACCTAGATCACAAAGAAGACGATATAAGATGAAGACACATTTAACTGAAATCTCAAAATGCCATAAGAGCTAATTAGCACTAACTAAATGTTCAGTATTAACCAACAGGTGCTAAGCATTGGAAGATCTTATCTAACATAATGTTTAGCATATTCTTACTTTCCAGTATAAAGTCCTGCAGTGTACCAAGCATTCAGAACCACATCAAGATCTGTTGCAGACTTGCTTTCAAGAGATTGCCCGGTTTTGACATCCAGCTGTTTATATGTCCCTGAAATTCACCATAAAGAAAAAAGTACACTGCTTAAGAAGGCTAGAATATTGGTTATAAGATTGTGAACTGAAAAATACATCTCTCTAAGACTAATTGATTCAAATAACTTAGGAGTACAGTGTGCCAAGTGCAGAATTCATCAAATTCTTAAAGTGCTGATACAAAAAGATACTACACCGCATTTTCTATTTTTTGTGTCGGTTCACTTCTCAGAAGTATGGGACAGTCAACTTCAGGCGGAATATTTCCATAAACAAAATTTTAATTAATCATCCCAAGCATATAAAATAATACAGCAAGACAGGTATGGATTAAAACAATTAAAAACATCAGACTTCTAAGAATGACAATAAGTTGAGATACATGAAAACACAGATAGACATCTCACCTCTATTTGCTTCCTCTGTTAATGAAAGTGCTTTTTCAGCAGCGGCCATCGCCATATTAACAAAATCAGGATCCTTTTTAGGCCCAGAATTCCCATTCGGAGAACCTTTAGCAAGACAAGTTGTATGAATATAGTTACCGTCAGAACAAGCAGCAGGTGATGAACTGCATGGAACAACCCAATTTTGACAACCATATGGGCAGCTACAAGCTACAGTTTCATAAGGTTGAGGAACAGATGCTTGATACTCTTCAGTTGTGGATGTACTAGAAAAAGGATATTGATGATTCCAATTACTGTATTGGTTAAGTTGCTGAAGAATATGCTGCCTCTGATTCTCAACCTCATAATATTTGTTCAACAACTTGGTATACTCTTCTGAACCATCCAAATAGCATGTTGCCTCATTTTGATGTTTTATATCCGTTGAGACTGTATGTTTGCCTTGGGAAACTGATGTAGTAGCAGAAATGTCATTGGTGGGTTGAACATGGTGCTCTTGAATATTGGGAAAACCAACACATTTTGCAGAAGAACCTAACTCCAAAGGAGAATCTTCCGTGCTTACTAAAGTCTCTGCAGTCTCCACAACCTGTGTTGTTGTTTCCAGCCCATATAAAAGGCTGTCATCATTCTGGACAAATCTTCATCAAATAACAAGAAAGTTTAGCATCAAATATGTTATAGATGAATATAGCTCTCAGTCTCAGATGCTTTGCAATTAAAGTTATAAAAACATTATGCTCATAGTAAGGGGGAGAACTTTGCCAGTTTAGGCATCTGAAAGAGTAAGACAATTGGGCATATAAATGTAAGTTTGAAGTTCAAAAATTAATCCGAGGAACCAGAATTTGATAAAGTTAAGGCAGTTCACAAGAATTCCTGTCACAGCTATCGCTGTTCAATAATCTATGATCCATCTGATGAAAACGCTAACTGCAAAATCCACTATTTAAATCTGGACTGAACTGACTCAACAGGCCCAAGCAAAAGCCTTTTCAAAGAATTACTTAATAGATAAAATAGCAACTAATGAAATAAAATAACTGAATGGTAAATAAAACACACCTAAACAGGCTGCCCTGCCATCTTCTTGCGCCGAGAATACACCTCCAAAGGTGCATTCAGCGCACTGCTATAGAATTCTGTTACGAGAACATGTACTAGAGTGTGCACTTAATTTAGCGAAACACATTCCTAAAAATAATGACATCCCTGTGGAATCTTTTACAAAGTTCCTTGGCAGATTTTAACTTCCAATCGAACTAAGGCAAAGCCTTCAGGATTACATGATGGTTTCTTCAACAAGTCCATAACAATCTATTATCGTGCCATATAGCATATGATGCATAGGCAACAGACTTCTGGAGCTCAATAGTTCTACAGTTTAGGGGGGCAAAGCTTGTCTAACATGCAGTAAAAAGTTAATAATGCTAAGATCAGCCATAATTACAGATAGCTCAGTATAAACAGTGGAGCCATAAGATATTTTTCATACATGATTCAGAAATTCTTCAATGTCTTTAAAACTCCTCTTATTTCCTTCCCACCATATGGAAACATGTTGTGTACGAAGCAAATATACATATATAAGAAAAGGTGAGCTAAAATGTGCCATAATCATTTCCTTAATACGTAACTAATAATACTGGTGGAAACCGACTTAATCATTTCTAAAATTCACAGATCTCCGCTTTTTCTCCATACATCAAATTGATGCTCTAGTTTTTCACATTAAATCGTAAAACAAGATTTAACTAAAATATTCTGTTTCCTACTATCATCATCATCATCATCATAGCCATAAAAAATGCAAAAAATAATTCGCATCAAAGTAAATATTAGTACATGCACACTCACTCAGTGTTGGAGCCACATTCAATGCTTCCATTATCAGCTCCAGCGCCTGGTAAATTTTCCTCGGCATTAATAACGGCCTTCTCTCCACTCTTTGCATTCATCGTCTGCAGAAAAGTCTAATTGGAAAACGAGAATTATTAATACAAGCAATACAAAACACATTTCAGCCCGTGCGTAGAATATAGCATAGAATTTTGCCTTCTGATATTTGGAAAGGGCGTGGTCGAAGGCTTTAATTAGGGCAGAGTCGTCCCAAAGCTCTCCCTCTTTCCCCATTAGTTGTTCCACAATCTCTGCAGTCGAAGTTATGGAGAAGGATGGATTTGAAGCAGAGAGAGGAATCGGCAAAGCTAGGAGTGGCGGCGGATGAACTATCAAGGGGATGATTACTGGAATCTTATTTTTGCTGCCTAGTTTTTAATAGTGTTACTAATTAAATTATTTATTAAATTTATAAATTGGGGCTAAGGAGAAGCATATTATTAGTATTTTTGTGAGATTATGTATTGTTTGAATATAGTAAATTTGTAATTTCTTTTAAATATATAAACTTTAGTTCAATTCTAGTTTTTCATGTGAATTAAAAAATTATTTTCACACGAATTTTCAATCATTCTAATTTTCCCACTATTATCAATTTTAGGTGAATTAGTGACTTAATTGAAGTGGAAATTAATTTTCATTGTGGCTAATTAAAATGGGGACGGACATTTAGTAATTTATCGATTGTTTAAGTTATGTCGAAATTTCAAAGAATCTACTTAAGCATCAATTTAGATGCAATGATAATTGAGTAAAATATCAGAATAATTGTAAATTCGTGTATTTAAAGATATAAATTTTTCATATATCTTATATAATATAGTAGGTTTTTAGGATAGCTTCTTGTGATGTGATGAGCTTATATAGTAGTAGGATGCAACAAAGCATCCATATTATCTGGAAGAATGGCCACAACACTAAGCTTCCTGTCTCCAATTCTCTCTCGTCAGACTTCTCTCTCTACACAAAGTCCCTTGTCATTTCGAACCCATTGTTTCCCCTTTTCATGTGTTTCATTGCCCACAATCTCATCCGCGGCTTGGCAAAAACATGGCCGCATACTCCCCTGCAGCATCAGCCCCACTTTCTCCACAAATGCAACTCAGTATGAGGTACTTCATCAATATTCATTCTTTCCAGTTGCACCAATTTATATTTCCAGTTGTTGGGGAAGTTGGGCAATTGTAAGTTTCTGCAATTAGAAGGTTAATGTTACCAGATATTGACTAATTGTATCAGAGCTTGCAAATCTTGCTGTGCACTGCAATTTTTCAGAAAATCCGCGACGAATGGATATCATGAAGTAGAATCAAACAAAAAATGGATTTTTAATAATAACAACTAAATCATCATACCATATTTATTGTGTATCATGATAATTTTGAGTTTATCTTTTGTTGCTGTTATTGCTTTCCAGAAGATTTGGGACTGATTCTAGGGTTATTGAAGAAGGAATACTATTGTATCTTATACCAAATCATGTATAAATTTGCCAGCATTCTTCCCCGATATTAAAGTGGCAAGTCCAATTCTAAATTTGCCTATGTGGCTTATCTTTTTCCTGTAACGTCTGAACACTGTAAATTATATAGAAAATTTAGGATTAAGTTTTAAGTCTTTTAGCAAAGTTCTTTGTAAAGCTCTGGTATTAGTTGGCAATCAATGTTGGTTACCCTTTTTAACTGTCATCTTTTTTTATTATGAATCAATGAATGTCAATCGGATTTGTATTTGATTGATGTGATATAAGAGTGATGCTTAAGTGCAGTTTTGTGATGATTCATCTGAGGTAGAGTTGAGACTGGAACTCGGGGAAGAAAACAAAAGTCCAGAGGAAGTTTATGTAGATGCAAGTGAGAAATCTTTGGTAATCAGAGTGCAGTATTCCGGATACACAAAAACTCTATTTGATACTGATAATCTATATGGAATGATAAAGCCTTCTGAGATGATATGGTATTCGGCATTTTCTATTGATAACTGAACCCCCCAATGGCTACAAGTATATCATTGCTGAACTGGGAATTATCTTCTTGAACAGGTATATAGATGACACTCAACTGGTGGTTAACATGAAAAAGCAAGATCCAGAACTAAAATGGCATGACATCGTGGAATCTTGGGAGTCATTAACTACTGGAGTCACCCAACTACTGAAAGGAACATCAATCTTTTTAGTTGGAGAATCAACAGAAATAAACAACAACGTTGCTCGGGAATTAGCAGTTGGTCTTGGGTATGGGCCCCTTTTGTTTTAATTAGAAAATTTTAAATGTTAATAGATTGGATAGCTCGAATGTGAACAAACAACCTTAATCTTTCTCTTTTAATGGCTTTAAGGTGAAAGGTGAAAAGAAATGAGAAAGATGAAATTTAAAGTGTTAAGTACGTGTTTCTCTTTCTAATTGCATCACTTATTAGTTTTTCCCTTGCTTCATTGCATCTCGTCTTCAAGTGTTTAGCACGTCTAAAACTATTATTGCTAGGCGCTAGCTGGTGGCTTGGCCCGCTTTCTTTATGTTCATAGAGAGTTTCATGTTTCTTTGTGATAGATACTCTCCACTTTGCACAAAGGAGCTTCTTGAAGCGTATTCCAATCAAACCATCGATTCATGTATGTGAAGACTCTCTCTCTCTCTCTCTCTCTCTCTCTCTCTCTCTCTCTCTCTCTCTTTGTGTGTTTGTGAGTGTGTGTGTTCGTGCACACATAGGGAAGAAGGAACGTTTGACTGTTTGTCATATATTATATTACCTTGGATATCTGAAATGACTAACCAAAAGTTCATGAAATGTGAGTAGTAGATGGAAAATCTACTGGCATGATTGAAAATTCATAATTGTTAGTATGGGGAAAATGGGGGAATTAATTGAACTATGCAAGAAAAACGTGTTATGTCAAAGTGCCTTTCACTAGTTCAAGTCCTTCCTGAGATCATAAACTGTTGACAATAGTCCACTATAAACAAGTATTCTAATGATACTGCATTGATGCTGCTTATGATTTGTTTATGCAGGTCTTTTTTTTTTTAAATCACAAAGTCTAATATATAATTAATAGGACATGCTATTCTGATCCGGATATGTATTAATAATCTATAATGCTAAAAAGGAAACCGTTATTTAACCGTCAAGAACTCAGAATAACGCTTGATGTTTCTTTGAATAGTGCCTAGTCATGCAACAAGGAGTAGCCTCTCTTTTGGGGAGTCACGCCATCAGGCTTTAGCAATCAGTGAAATAATTGGATGGTCTCTTTGTCTGCATAACTTTTGCTTTAGATATACAAGCACTTGTTTTTGGAGTAATATGTGGTAATGTTTGCATGTAATTTATTCATCATGCATTTGATGTGCCCTCTGGAAAGGGAAGACTTGCAATAAGCTAAATGGAAGTGTCATTTCCCTGTCATCAATCCCCTTTTGGGATCTGAATTTAGCACTGGATTTATCATTTCATCACATAAAATATCTGGTTTGTTCGTCTATCCCAGTATTTCGTTCTAATGTTCTTTTCTCAGGTTCTTAATTCCTTGCCTATTCTTAGACTTCAAAATTTCCTAGTTGCTTAACATCTTGTAAATGATTGTCTAGATATTGAACTGTGGTACTTAATATTTCTAGGATGCATTGTTTGATCTATTGTGAGAATCTAGTTGCAATAGCAAATATTCTCCTATAATTGGTCGAGTATCTTTTACCACCCTCCTTGGTGATGTCTATTAAATATTCCAGGGAAGAACGAGGACGGATCTGATTCTATCACAGAAGGGGAAGCTGCTGTATTAGATAGTCTTAGTAGGTAAGATTCTTACACACATTCACATTTACAGTTATTGGTTGTTGAGATGTTGCAAAGCCCATCTAATACAAGAACTTATTGGTTGTTGAGATGTTGCAAAGCCTAACTGTATCATAAATCCAGTCAAGCAAGAGTAGTTGTCGCAACATTAGGAGGGAAGCATGGTGCTGCCAGGAGGCCTGGCAAATGGCGACATCTCTTTGCAGGATTTACAATTTGGCTGTCCCAATCTGAAGCCACAGGTGATTATTCCCACTCTTTTTGTAATATTGTCTGATTAAAGGCCATGCGTTCTTACAAGTGTTACTGTCTGAAAAGTATAATGGAAGCTCTTTCATAGATTTCCAAACATATGTCTCAAATATGAATTAGATGTGCTGATGCACCACCAGTTTTTTGAGTTATTTTCTGTATTTGAAGTCTTCATGTGCCTTCGCTCTGAGACTTCATTTTGCATTTCAATGAGGTATTGATATATCTGGAGTGCGACCTCCAACAGCATGTAAGCAGTCAGTTGATTATTCAATAATGGTGTTTAGATCTTTTGACTCAGTTCATTTGTCTCTTATCTTTTTGTACAAATGTGCAACACATATTGTTGCCCTGCAGTGTTTTTCTTCATAAATATCAAAGAAAATATAATATCCTGCTCAAAATGAAATCTTATAACAATCCCAATATCAGATGAAGAGTCAGCAAAAGAAGAGGCCAGGAACGATATCGAAGATGGTCTCCGAGGCTACACTAATGCTGAAGTAGTAGTGAAGATCCAAGGTTGGGATGCAACTTACACCAAAACTGTGGCTCAGGCTTCACTCAGTGCTCTTAAACGATTGGTTTTGTCCGATAAAAAGATTGCAGGTAACCATCAATTGCCAATGCATTTGCAACTTAGGGATTTTTTATTTTTTAAAAAAAAGATTGTAAATTTTTTATCACATGTTAGTGGTTCCCACCTTTTCTTTTAGCTCATTCTCTTTAGTGTGAAAAGCGTGGAAAAATATTATTACATTAATAATACCCTATAAAAAAATTCATCTTGCTCGGGAAAAATTATTCACTTTACAAAACATGTGAAGAAGGTAGAAAAATGTTGAAATATATGTTTTCCACTCTTTTCCTTCAAAGAGAACGCACCCATAGTCTTGTAAAATCCACTTCTCATCATCTGTCTTTGATCTTCCAGGTAAAAAAAGTTTGTATGTGAGACTGGGATGCCGAGGTGATTGGCCCGATATTAAACCTCCAGCTTGGGATCCGTCAACCACTTGATGACACCAACACTGCTGGTTGTGCTATTCATTCAGTTTCAGCAATCTCGACATATCTCAATTTTCTTAATTCTCTTTTCCAAACAATACTTTCAACTTTGTTGACCGGACAAGTAGTAGTAAAGCACGTCCATAATTTATGAAAAATATAAAAGAAAAAATCGTTTATCTTTGTCAAAGCAAACAAATCTGAGTTATTTTCCAACCAATTTACAAACAAGTGTAATTGGAGACAACCATACAGCAAAATAACACTTCTAGAGCTTTCAAACTACACCAAATGTCGTGAAGCAAACTGACTTATTGACATTGCATGCACATATTTGTACGATAATCCAACTTTTGGTCACTCATGCTTAGCTGCACACCGTTTCAACATTGGAGTTTGACGACACCTGTAGAAAGCCAAAAATTACATCTCATTAACCAGAAATGTTTAGACACGGGATAGAGTGACGAACTGGGATACGGCAGAAAATATATCCACAGAACCATCCATCTTAACTTTTTAAGGGTAAAGAATACATGGTATGGTATGCAGGCATGCCAACTGAACAGAACATCACACCCACCAAGAACTACATAGGCCATACCTTGCACTGAAGACTTGTTATAGCTGACTTCAGCAAATTATCACCAACAATCGTCCGCAATTTCTTCACAAATGTATCCCGGCTTATCTTTTTATGCTGTCAAACAGAAAAATAATGAGTATAGCAGAAAACTATTTCAGTTAGAATAATACTTTGATGTGTCAACCAGCATACTCTGAACAACGCATAGTTGGTCTTCACAAGGTCCATGTGCTGAGAAGGGACTTTGCTTGAAATGGCAGCAAACAGCATAGGAAATGGCATCCAAGGGCTCTTAGGGGTCCTAGCTTGAAATGGTTTTCCTGCAATCTGGTAGCAATACCTTTTATGATTATTGAAACTGAGCATTTTATCACTTACTACCCAAAATCATTCCATAATAAATTATAGCTTGCCTAACACAGTTCCTCTGACTAAAAAAATAAGTCGCAAGAGCATGTTACTGAAATGGAAGTGCATGAGACTGAAAATGTGGAAATATGGAGTGCTTAACTAAGGCGCTATAACCAAAAGTCAAAACAAATTAAATGTACTTTAAAAAGAAAATAGAGGATATGCATCCTATTGATTTCTCCAAGATAAAAAGTTTTTAGTGCTGCAAGACCATCTCATTTCTTCCACAACTGCTGTGATTTACAGGTTGTGCGCCTAAGTCTACCCATCATAGCACATTCAAGAACTCACTAACATTTTATGCACCTCCTGTCATAATGTATAACAAACAACTTCACTGAGACAGAGCGGTTATCAGTAATAAAGCCACAGCCCAACATATCATCTAAGCCAGAAAATAAGCAGTTCCTCTAACATGATTCTAAAGTCAGTCAACATTATGCTATGTTAATCAAAAAATGGGAGAGATTCTTGATAACTTTTATTATGAAGAACTGAAAAGATAACAAAGGATCATGTTTATGGAGTCACCAAAATTGATAGAATTTGTCTGTGACGCAGGACATGAGAAGGGGACGTGGCAGGTCTATACACGAGGACCCAGGAGGATAGCTGCTTATTGATGAGAGCGAATTCCACTAGAAGATAGTTTTACCTTTAATTATTTCCTTATTTGTTTAGAATTATCTTTATTTCCTTATTCCAGTCCTAGTAGGATTTGGAGTCGAGTAATAGTTTTCTTTATATACCACCTTGAGGTAGAAGAGGGGGTATCGTTTTGTGTCGTTGAGTTATCCGGCAAGTGCCGTGAGTTGTAAGGGAATTATCCCTCAGTCGTACACATCGTCACCTTTACTCCTAACAAATTGGTGCAGTGAACGTGCTTACCGGATCGATTGCGTGCGTACCATGGTTTCCACCCGAAGTACGAAAACTCATCTCGATGGTTTGGAGAAGGCGGCAGACGAGTAGGCCTGCTCTTTCAAAACCCTCGAAGCACAACAACTCCAGATGCAGGCAGAACCATATTCGCAAAGAGCATAGACATCACAAACTCCATCGTCGGGTTCTTCGGCCGCGCAGGACACATCTAACCCCCTTCGCGCAACTGCCCCACGCACCACAACACCATTCACCCTCCAGCAAACTATGGAACTCCCAATATTCGATGGCAAGAATGCCCTAGGTTGGCTGGCCCGCGCAACCCAATACTTTCTCGACCATCGCAAGTCAATGGATCCATCTCACTCTTGTCGCACTACCAGGACCCGCGGTATCTTGGATCCAGTTGCTACTTGTTGTCCGCAGCTCGCTTGGAAGCAATACACTCGGAGCTCGTGATCCGTTTTGGCAAAAACTCTACTTTGGATGGTTAAGAAGCCCACGTCAAGAAGGATCTTCGCATGAGTACATTGACGCTTTCGAGTCTCGCCTTGCTCAACCCCTTAATTTAACCGACAAGCAATATTTAGGGCTTTTCTTGGAGGCCTCAAGCCTCAAATCCGGATGCACATTAAAGACCCAAGTATTACGAGTTACTCGGTGGCATTTCAAATGGCTAAAGAAGTGGATAAGCTGTCCTCGCCATCTCCAACCGCGGCTCGGTCATACGCATCCAATGTTGGGCCTCTGATGTCACACCAGTCGTCGTCACCCTTGCAGTCCCGGTTAGCACAACCAAAAGCCACGCCCCAATTTAACCGATAAGCAATACTTAGGGTTTTTCTTCGGAGACCTCGAGCCTCAAATCCGAATGCACATAAAAGACCAAGTATTACGAGTTACTTGGCGGCAGTTCAAATGGCTAAATGTGTGGATGAGTTGTCCTCACCGTCTCCAACCGCGGCTCGGTCATATGCATCCAATGTTACCTTCCCTTGTCGTTGTCACCCTTGCACAAGGTCCTTCCGCCACACCGTTCTACTGACCACCACATTACCCTCCATTTGGGCACCCAACCCGTCTCCGTCTGGTCTTATCGATATAATCATCTTCAGATAGATGAGATGGAATATTTGGTTGCCGAGATGCTAGCTGCCGGGCCCAATCCTCCTTGTGCGCAAGAAAGACGGCTTGTGGAGATCCCAGTCGTCCTTCGTTGGCCGACGCCAACAGTTAGACGCGTTCGTGGGTTTCTTGGACTCATAGGCTATTATCGCCATTTTATACGAGATTATGACAAGATAGCATCCCCATTGACGGCCCTTTTGAAGAAAGACGCGGCAATTAGGGCTAGAAAAACGGGTACCTGCACCCGATTTTACGATTCTACGGGTACCCGCAGCCGAAAATTCCTCATTTTTTTTACCCGCAGCCGAAAATTCCTCATTTTTTTTACCCGCACCCTACCCGACTAGTAGTGCGGCCATCCCGATTACCCGCACCCGCGATTTTATTTGTTTTATTTTTTTTCCTACATTTTTTGTTATTTCTTCTTCTAATTGTCTTATAAATATTATATTATCATAATAGATTGGAAAATGGCAATAAACATCATATAACTTATTATTGTGTTAAATAACTCTAAATTACTAATTTTACTTCATAAAATTAAATATAATTGGCAATAAACATCACATGATTCATGATTGAATATAGTATGTTTTCTAAATTATAATTTCAAAATATATTTTATAAATTTTAAGTTTCCACCTATTAAAAAAGAAAAATAATAACATTCAAATAATTATACAATTTAAAATTATAATCAACCTCACAAGTCACAAGTCACAAAGTCCAATAGTTTATCGTCAATCACAATCAACAATCACCATTATCTCACAAGTCACAAAATAAGTTCAATAATTAATCACCAATCACAACTCACAAAATAAGTTGAATAAGTCATCATCAATCACCATTCACAACCTCATAAGTCAAAAAAATAAGTTTAATAGTTCATCATTAATCATAATTATCAATCACCAATTAAAGATTCATCTCAGGCATGAGTCACTTTGACTCTGTGGAGATCATTCTCTAAATGCTTATTTTATTACATTTTTGTCACACTGTCATAAGATATAGCCACATAGGGTTATTATAGCACCTCTTATAATTTATTTACAGACAACAGACTAGGTATTTCTTTTGGAATTTATCAAATAGCTCAGATTCAAAACCAAATTTCATAATATAGAATAAACTGAATATATCAGCTTGCATCTTTTTTAGTAGTAGCCAATAGCTCAAACAACAATGGCTAAAATTTTGAAAGTAAGCCATTTTAGTCAAGCTAAAGAATGTGATCTGCAAACTAAAAATTTTGATTGGATTCTAATCAATCATCAAATTGTGTTCTTAGCTAGCTCATTTAGCAAAACAAAGTGAGAGATTAATCGCATGAGTCATATCCCATCTTATCAAGCCAAGCTCGAGCAACTTCAGGATTTAGTCTCCAACTAGACTCATTTTTCTTTTCAGTCTAATACATTTCTCATTTAGCAAATTTGAAAGCTAAGATTTTCCAAATTACCGGAACAGAAGAACATAAAACAGTGAGAAAATTCGTTGATCAAAAGGACAAGAAGCAAGATTCAAAAAATTTCATTCAGATGCGACAAACCCTCGCAGATCAATTCAGTACCAGCATCAGACAGCCTCAGAAAATGCACCCGAAAAATCCGGACCTGCGGTGGAGGCAGAGCGGGTGCGGACCTGCGGTGGAGTGCGGCGGCGGCCGGTTGGCACTGACGTGTACGGCCTCGTGTGACTGTGTGAGTGGCTCGTCAGAGTCGGCGGGCCGGCAGGGGGCGCGACGAAGCCGGCACCAACAACAGGCAATGGGATGGGCAGAACTTCAGACCAAAATTGAGAGAGAGAGTCGAGAACTCAACAAGAACAGTGATGAAATGAGAGAATGAGTTGTGTTTGGTAAATTAAAATTTGAAATTTGTAAGTAAAATTAGGGCACAAATTAGGGGTGCGGGTTGTGCGCGGGTATTGCAACTGATACCCATTTTTCTAGCCCTAGCGGCAATACAGTTGGCATGGTCGACCGAGGCCGATCAGGCTTTTACACACCTCACGACCGCCTTATTACTTATCACCCAATTACTCATTTCAGTAAACACTTATCACCGCGTTTGTTAGCCAAATCGGCATATGAGAAGAAGCTTATGAAAATTGTTTGGCTATAATTACACATGGTTGTCTACAAAGAAAACATCCTCAACCACAAAGCGTATGCCCTCTCTCGCCGTGATGAAGAGGTTGAATACACAGCATTGTCAATACCACGTTGGGCAAAGTGGTCCTCGGTGCAGGCCACGAACTCAGGAGATCCTTACCTCTCCTTGCCTCTCGGCCATTAAGTTGGCGTTCTGCCAAGGCAGACAACGGCCAAGCACTTCGCCATTGTCCAAAACCAGCTCTTTTCGATAAGGGTCGACTCGTGATTCCCGCAAATTCAGAGTGGATTCCGAAGATGATCGCCGAGTTTCACGTAACGCCTTCCGGAGGACATGTCGGGGCGTATTGTACATATAGCCGCAAATCTCTATTAGGTTGGCATGATGCGGCGTATCTTAAGTTTGTTGCTACGTACTCTATTTTCCAACAGCATAAAATGATACTTAGGCGCCCCAGGGGCCTTTTGCTGCCGGTGCCGATACCGTCCAGGGTATGGAATGATATCAGCCTCGACTTCATCACCGGATTGCCCAAGCAAGAGGTATAGATTGTGTTTTGTTTGTTATTGACCGATTTTCTAAATATGCTCACTCCTACTGTTGAAGCAATCATTGAAGGCGTGAATTGTGGCCGAATTGTTCACTAGGGAAGTGGTACAACTCCATGGTATTCCAAATTCTATTGTTTCAGATTGTGACCCATCTTCTTAAGTACATTTTGGCGTGAGTTGTTCCGCATGGCTGGCAGAACATTGAAAATGAGTTATGCTTATCATCAGGAGACCGATGTCAGTTGTTGAACCGTTGTTTGGAGACTTATCTTCGTTGTTTATTGTATGAGCATTCGAAGCAATGGAGCAAGTGGATGGTGTGGGCAAAATATTGTTATAATAAGAGTTTTCCTTCGGCTGTGGGAACAACACGATTCGAGGTCGTGTATGGTCGGCCTACTACAACTATTGACCGCTGTCTACACTGTGAATATCAAGTGCAGCCCGTGGCTGAGGTTTTTCAATCTCGTGATGAGATCCTTTCACCTTCGTTTTCATCTTCGGCGTGCTCAAAAGTGTATAGTTGTAGCGGCAAATAAGCATTGTCGTCCGGTGGAATTTTAGGTGGTGGTTTGGCGTACTTAAAATTCGTCCTTTCCGTCAATCGTCTTTGTTTACATCGTCTCCGTTTACAACCACGAATCGGAGTTAGCACCAAGGTATTTTGGGCCCTTTGAAGTGGAGGCTTATCATTTGCGCTTACCCTCGGATTCCAAAATTCATCATGTGTTCCACGTTTCTTTATTTAAGCGTGCCATTGGCGATGCTCGTACACATGGTCGCCTTTACTCCTAACAGTCTATCAATTGATGTGGATTCAGGAGGAAGATTTTTATTCATTTTTATCTCTATATGTCTGATGTCATCTCTAATTGTATTTATGCCATGCTGCAGCATTTAGCACTTGAGGGTCTTTTAGTACACAAGTGAGGCTGAAGTTAGGAGCTAGGATGTCGTTTTGAATAGTTGTTTCATATTAGCATTGTTCGTGACCGGAACTATTCCTAGTATTGTTTTCGAATTTCACAAATGGAAATATTATTCCCACCATTTTCCTGGGTTTTTTCTGTCCACCACAAATTCAGACATGCTCGGGGCCTTTAACTCTATCAATTGTTCCGACCTTCTTCTAATTCCAATAGTCCTTTAAAAGAGTTTTCATGACAATCACACAATTGGAGCTTTTGTCTACTCTCACCCATGAAAAGGCCATCCGTAGCAATCAGAGTGTTGATGTTGCATCACCATCCATGGTCCAGAATTTCCCGCAAAAAAGGCAACAATGATGTATATCTCCTGGTGGGTATCAATGAGCATATGAGACCCTTATGAGGAGGGATGGTGAAAGTATGAGGGATGGTGAAAGTATGAGGGGGTGAATTTTCATTAAATCCAACCCAAAAGGCGCCAAATTTCCCTCAATAAGTAAGAACCAGAGATAATGAAGCACCCAATCATAATCAGACATATCCAGTAGTGCTGTTCATCACTCAAGCTGAGCAAGATTTTCCAAAGCATACAACACGGGACAAAGTTAAGTTGGAAAAGGCGGTGGACTGGATGTTACAAGAAACAAACTACTGGTGTCCACTTGATTGACCTCCTGACAAGTCAAGAGTCGAAATTTGATATCTTTTGCTTTATGCCAACACATGATGTTACATTTGGGGCAGTATTCTATATCTTAACTTTGTTCCTAGTCAATTTGGCTTGTAGTTTTCCGTTGATTAGGCTACAGGTGGATTGGTTTATTGTATTTCTATTTACAATTATGTGATGCTATCATCTATTTTACTTTCAAGCTAGTTTTATCCACTTGTAAGTCCTTTAGTACAAAATAAGGCTGAAGTAAAGAATTAGGGATGGGATCCCTTTAAATTGTTGTTTCG
>JAYDZE010566749.1:0-12210 GCA_034509125.1 Monilaria moniliformis
TTCGGCCGCCTAATCCACCCGATTTACCCGTATGCGCCGCGGCAAGCAGCCGCCTAGCGCCTAGGCGCCGCCTAGGCGGCCGCCTAGGCCGATTTTTACAACAGAGATATTTACATAATATTGGACAGAGGGGGTTTAACAAGAGGTTTTAACACAACGCCTTCACAACCGAACCCCACCTCCTCTCCGGCCGCCGCCGCCCTCGGTCCTTCCATGTCTCCCTCAAACTCCATTAAACCCGACCAACCCGAATCGACACAGCAACGGCAGATCCCGGATCCAAGAACTGCAATCCATGAAACCCCAACAGAAACAAAGACTGCCGGAATTCAAGAAAATCCGGAAGAAAAGGAGACCCCCTTGGAGAAACATTCGGAGGTGCCGATGAACGATGGCGATGACGATGCGGTAGAGGAAGAAGAAGAAGAGGGTGAATGTGGGTTTTGCTTGTTTATGAAAGGGGGTGGATGTAAAGAGACATTTGTGGAGTGGGAGAAGTGTGTCGAGGAAGCAGAGAAGAAGGAAGAGGATGTAGTGCAGAAGTGTTTCCAGGCGACTACAGCTCTGAAGAAGTGCATGGAAGCGCATTCCGATTATTATGCTCCGATTTTGCAGGCAGAGAAGTCTCTCGAGGAGGAGGCGGTGAAGCAATTGGAGGAGGAGAAGGAAAAGTTGAGTGGTGAAGAGTCGGAGGAGAAAAAAAAGGAGGAAACTTTGGGTGGTAATGATTCAAAGAAGCAATCTTGATCTGGTCTGACCTTGGGGATTGATCTTCTTCGCTTGTTTGTTTGCTGAGTTTGTCAGGATTCGGAAAATATCTCTTCTTTTTTTTTTCCTAATAATTAGATAGAATATTGAGCCGACCCCTGCAAGAATGGGCTTTGATGACTATGCATTAATTACATCGGGCATTGAAAGGAAACTTTATCAGTGCATATTGCATATCACTGATGTTAACTCGTGGTATAAATTTATTTTTAAGATGTTTACAGTCTGTTTATCATGTGCTGCCTTGCTAAATGATATGTTGATTTTCTGGATGTGAGTAGAAAAAGTGAAACACTCTCTGCATAGACAAGGAGCTTGGAAGCTAAAACGAATTGATATGTTTGAGAGTTGCTTGGCTGGAGATGAATGTGGAATACTATTATACTTTATCTCTATGAGGTAAATGGGCTTGAATGACTAGTGTGAATGCATCTTATACTAAAAACCAAAGGAAGATAGGAAACCATTCAGCAAGGAATTTTGGAGCTTTCTTTGAACTCTTTGTATGAGCTTCTCAATAGCAAAGATTTCTTGGATAAAGATTGGAGATTTACAAATTCTATTCCCTTTAGATGGATATCCATAAGCGACTTCCATAAGGGGTTCATGCTTTTATCATCTGTAAAGGAGATACCGTGTCCCTTCAAGATTTTTAGTTTCTTGAATTACTTGCTTTTCTGCTTATAAGAAATTTCAGGGTTAATTTTCTTGCTTGTATCATGTGGTGTTGAGCTTTCTACGTGTCTTATTTTTCTGTCTCTTGGTGGGCAGATTCTCATCATGTCAATGCACATCATTTTGAGCAATGGCTGCTTCATAGTTAGGTCTGAAATGATGCAGGGAAATACAAGTGAACTGCGAAACTTTCTTTGACAATCTTTATCTTTGTCTTTATGGCCTTTGCGGTCATTGTTCATGCTGTAATAAAGTTGGCAGATGTGGAGTCAGTCATCAAGAATGGCTCTGTTCTTTGAATCTGAAGAATTCTTGATGATAATGCTGAACACTGTTGAATATTATGCAAAGAGACTTTTCAATTTTAATTCAACATATTACAGTTAGGAATATGTTAAAAAATCAAGTATAAGACTCTAATTTATGATGCAGGTAAAAAGTAGCCTCCTTCACTGACATCTCACTATGAATTCAGTTCAAGATGCACTTATTCTACCATGTGGGCAGACAATTGGAGGTTCTTCATTTGAATCTATTTCTGGCTCTACGTACTTACAAGGTCTGTTTTTTGGAGAGTATAATTTTTGGCCATTAACACCACTACATCCCCCTATCATGGTTTCATTTGAGGTCATGATTATGGTTGTTCCTTCTGTTAAGCTTATATTAATACATTGGACAAAGCATAATGAAGTGTTCTTACTCTTTGAGTTTCTGACTCATCTTCAACTTCGTCAACTAGATGTATTTGTGCGTAATCTGGGACCTCCCGTGTTACCATGTCCTTCAACATTTTTAGTTTCTTTAATTACTTATGTTTCTACTAACAGGAAATCTTAGGGTCACTAGTGATCTAAAGTCTGATTAGCCTGCCAGTCATTATCAAAGAATGCGTTTGTCACATATCTGAGTTTTCTTCCTTGTACTACAAACTACATTTATGTGTAGATGTCAATACGTACTCATTATGTGTAGATATTGATGCCTACTTTTTTTTCCTGCTGGCATTCCAATCAATGCTGATACTCTCTTTCTTCTTCTTTTTTTTTTTTTTTTTTTTTTTTTTTTCCGTTTGCATTGCAATTATGATTTATGTGTAGATGTCGATACCTAACTACATTAATGTGTAGATGTTGATACATTAAAATTTCTTTTTTCCTGTTGTTGTGGAAGATACCCTTGCAGGATCATCATGTCAATGCAAGTGATTTGGACTCACTGATACCATATAAGAATTGGGCTTATCTTTACCAAGTCAATGTGGGATAAACAAGGTGACTTTGATAAGCTAAGACAGTAAGATCTTGAATGATGCAGGGAAATACTAGGCAACTAAGAAGTATTCTTTGCAATCTTTATCTTTATGTTATTTGCTGTCATTTTTCATGCTGTGTAGGTTCAGCAGATTTCGAAGTTAGTCATCAAGCATGGCCCTGTTTTGAATTGGAAATTTGTTGATAGAGCATTTAATATTATGCAAAAAGACTTCATAATATGTGAATTTGACGGATTACAATTTGGAATGTGTAAAAGATCAAAAGAATATGACTCTAAATTGTAAAAATTCATTCTTATTCTTATCCTCTATACAAATCTGTGCAGCTGCATTTTACTCATCTTTATCTCCATCTTCATCGTAATTGAATTGCAACGGCACTGATTTGAAGGCTCGGAATTTGCCAACGTTGTTGAGATGTTCATTCTCCAGCCTGCACATCAAACAGATTCCATTGCA
This sequence comes from Monilaria moniliformis, assembly GCA_034509125.1. Lineage (NCBI taxonomy): Eukaryota > Viridiplantae > Streptophyta > Magnoliopsida > Caryophyllales > Aizoaceae > Monilaria > Monilaria moniliformis. Next base: position 3,179 of record JAYDZE010566749.1, read on the forward strand.
CATTTAACTCTAGAACTATATATATTCATGCAAATTTGCAGATTGTAATAACTTGAAGAAGTTCCACAGACCACGACAAAGGATCTCTAAATAAGCCAGGAGCGTAACCATCGCTCTCTATGCTGTGATTTTCATCAGTCTGAATCCATGCTAATCTCAGCAACACATTCAAGATCTGCAGGGAAACAAACAACCTTAACTGTCAGTTCCCACAGTTACTAACTACTATGCACCAAAATCTGCTTCCCTCTCTCTAGAAAATACTGATGTTCTTACAATGGCTACAAAGTAAACACTTCTGTGTGGGACAAGTATCTTATCTCTCAACCGTCTGTTCTTGGATTTGCTTTGAAGCAGCGCCCAATCTACAACGATGTCTTCATACGTGCTGAGGATTGTCACGATGATTGAGGTGATCCAAGCTATGATCTCCCAGGTAGGCCCTTTGTTGAGGGTGTAGGCTGTTCTTGCGCAGAACACATTCTAAATCTTGTAATTCAATATTTTTATTTGTATTATAAAAAGGCAAAACACATTCTTTATTTCACTAGGTCCTTGCATAATATTCTTGTCTTAATATGTCCTTATATTTTTATATTTGATATTATCAAATCTTTATTTGAAGAAATTAAAGATTTATTAAACTTTTAAAATATTTAAATAATATATGATCATTTTTTTATATAATTATAATCCATGTCATATGCTAATTGAAGAGATAATAGAGAAACCTAAAAAATCTCATGCCCCACATTATATGGCGGTTCACTCCTTCCTCCCAAAGACTCTTCTGAATATTTTTTTGTTTCCACTTTCTACAATTCTTCCTCGGTTTCGGTTGTTTGTTGTTTTCTCTATAAATTATCCACAACGTATTGTATTTCAGCAAAAGATCTCCTGAACCATGTATCAACAGGAGCATAAAGAAGAAAAGAAAAGATAAAGAAACCATAGAACAAGGATGTTTATGGCTACTCGTAACTAATAATTGATTATTTATTACTTGAAAGTTAATCCAAAATTGTTGTTGAAGGCTGCTAATTTATACTAGAGTCTGTCGTGGAAAAAGGACAAAGAATTTGCAGAAAATTGAAAGTTTTTGCATCAATTTTCCAATTAGGATATGACATGAACTTTTAATTATGAGAAAATAGTTTAAATATCATTTATATAGAAAAAATATAATATATATATCCATAAATTTCATCAAATAAGTACTCAATAATTTCAAATACAAAAATATAAGAATTTTTAAAAATAAAAAATATTATATAAGGATCTACCAAAATAAAACATAAAAATGCAAGGACTTAACAATGCCTCTTAAAAAAAATATGTTTTGCCTGTTTAAAATTTGTCGGATTTCTTTGCATGATTTTTTTATGATATTGGGAATTTAGGACTAAAGTTTTAGTGATTATTACACAAAAGCAAAAACAATCAATGTCTTCAAGAACAATTCATACGTTAATTTCCTAAGATATACGTCGTTATGCTTAATTACCATTTTGGGAAATACAAGCGAAGTGAATTCTTTGACATTTTAGTATCATGAATTTGCAGTGATAAGGTTGGTCGGATTTTGAATTGGTATTAATATGCTGAAGTAGTCTATCAAAATAATCAAAATTAATTGTTGGTCAATAATTTAAAATAAAATAAAATATAGCTGTTTTTTTTTATGACGAAAATATTTCTGAACTTTTAATCAAATGTCCATTGAGTACATTTTCACTATTTGTTATTTTGAAACTCACACATTTTCTCTATATTTCTCTCCACATGCTCTTTCTCTACTTCATCTTCTCTCTCTCAAAAATCCTAGCCTCTCTTCTCTTTCACACCTACCACCGCCAACCCTCCTCCACCAACACACATCATCTAAGGGTTGGTAAGTCTGACATGAATTGACCGAATTAATACCAAGCTTACTGTACCTGTTTGCGACCAACTTATCAGACATGTGTGCAGCTAGCTTTGGCACTATGCGCACAGGTTTGGTAAGTTAGGTATGATTTCAGCTAATTCATACCAGGTTTACCAAATATGCGCACACAGTGCCAAAGCTAGCCGCGCGCAGGTCTATTAAGTTTGGTATGAGTCAATTCATACCATATTTACCAAATTTGCATGGTATGAAGTCAATTCATACCATATTTACCAAATTTGTATGGTATGAATTCAAATCATATATATAAAATCATGCAAGTTTGGCATGCAAGATATGAATTGACCAACTTGTACCATAAATTCAAAGCCTTGGCACTGCGCAGTGGCAGTGATGGGGGCGGCTCTGGCGAGTCCAACAGCGGTGGTGTGGCGCTGGTAGTAGCAGAATAATGTTGAAGAGAGATAAAAAAAAATTAGAGAGACAAATACGATGAAGTGCATTTATGTCTCTTCAAGTCAAAATCGACTATATTTTAGTTTTTCTAAATTCGTATCTAACTATTAATTTTGACTATAGTTCAAAAATGTTTCTCCTTTTTGAATTTGTTGTTAGAAAACATATAATATATATTGCCAAAATGCTTTACGATACGTGGGATTTGACTGATTACAAATGTGCAAAAAAATGAAAGAATATGAGCCTAGGTGAAGTATTCTCCTTTCGGTGTATTTGAAAATTGCAGCTGGCAATTCTACTCATCTTTATCTCCATCTTCATCGTAGTTGAACGGTAACGGCACTGATTTGAAAGCTCGGAATTTGCCAACGTTGTTGAGGTGTTCATTCTCCAGCCTACACAAATTCCATCACACTTAATTCATCATCTAACTCGACAACTTTATTAATTCTTCCAAATTTGCAGATATGTAGGTTGTGTTGTAATAGGGATGAGATACAGTGAGTATGAAATTAAACTGGTAAATGAGAATATATGCATAATATATATATATATACATGACCAAACATATAAAATGCATGAACTCAGATTGTTCATGGATTTTATGTATTTATTCATATCAGATTCATGGATTTGTTCGTGTGTTGTAATAATACTAACCTGAAGAAGTTCCAAAGACCGCGACGAAGGATCTCTAGAGAAGCCACGAGGGCAACCATCGTCTGCCTATGCAGTGAGAAAACGGTGATGTTCATCACAGTCTGCATCCATGCTAATCTCAGCAACACATTCAAGATCTGCAGGGAAACAAAAAACCATTTATAAAAACTGAAAATCTTTTTTATTTTTGTAAAAATTAGTGATGTTCTTACAATTGCTACAAAGTAGACACTTGTGTGTGGGAGAAGCAGCTTGTCTCTCAACCATCTGTTCTTGGATTTGCTTTGAAACAGCCCCCAATCCATGACGATGTCCCAATAAGTGCTGAGGATCGTTGCGATAATTGAGGTGATCCAGGCTATGATCTTCCATGTAGGCCCTTTGTTGAGTGTGTAGGCTGTTCTTGCGCACACTGCGATGATTGTTGCAAGATATTTCAACCCGTTGTAGCCTTGATGAAGGTCTCTTTCATCGTAGACGCGACGCAGACACTGCAGAAAATCAAGAAACCATCAGTTTTTCTGCTGCCATCAACACACTATTTTGGTTTTAGAGTTTGATTTCTCTTATGCACCTGCAGGAGGCGCCATACATATGGCACGCCAGCGATGATGAAGGAGAAGGTGTTGAAAACATCGTTCGATTTGCAGTTGTTTTGCCTGCGTTTGTAGTCTCCCCAACCGTAGTAACAAGTGTAGAACTCTAGACTCCTCAGAGCTTGAACCTGGCTTGTTAGCTGGTCTGCTAGGAAGAAATCTGGCAATGAAACCTTCAACAAATACACACAAATATGTGTCACCTGGTTTAATCAATCACAAAATTTCATCTTCTTTTACCTTATAGAGAGGAGCTAAGAGGCAGCGGAAGACGCAGACGAGTAGAAAGTAGCGGCTCGAACGGTACAAGATGTTGAAAGGGCACAGCATAATCACAATCACAAGCTGCACAAAAATATGAAAAATAAAAATTTGATCTTGAATATATGCATATTTCACAAAAAAAAGATTAAGAAAATTATGATTAAGATTATTACCGCTGCTAATCCAAGAGGAAGTAGTTCTGTAATGGGTTTGTAGTCTTCTGTGATGGGATCCATTTCCATGTCAAGATTAGCAAGAACGCTACCTAGAGCCAACACACTCAAACTGAATCCAAGAAGCAGAACCTCTCTGTATCCTAGCTCTGTTCCTTCCTTAAATCCAAATATGAAGGAATAGTTCACTCGATACCGCCTCCAGAAGTATATATTTGCAGCGTACATCATCATGTGAAGAACAATGAACCCAAATAAACTGTGACACAAGATTCAGCTTGAAAAGTTAAGTGGAAAGTTTGTAAAATTTTCAAGAAAATGGAGAGATGGAGAAGGGCTTGTTTTTTACCTGTAGAGGGGAAACATGGTTTCCATGTAGAGAGCCCTGCCTTCTTTATCGAGTATATTATGCGCTCGTATGACCAAACCGAGTGCTATGATAAGAGCAACGGTGCAGCCAAACAGAAATCCTGCAGGTCACAGATTTTGTTGCATGTTAGGAACAAACATCCCATGTTTTTTTCACTAAAAATTGCGCTTGAGACAGAACACGCCGGACGTCTTACCCATGGAGAATGTGATTCGATGTGTTTCCCTTTTTCTTTTAGGCCTCAAGATGTTCATTCCTTTGCTGCGGTTTGAGTTGGAGAAATGCTTTATGAACATGGCTTCTACCCTTTCCATCAGCTTGCTCACCTAGAGTAACATAATAAGCTTGTTTCAGTTGCAATTTTTGACATTTTTTACATAACAAAGGAATTTGTGAATGACTTTTACCTCATCAGAGCTGCCCAGAAAGGAATTATCAACCATTTTCATGTAAGATTTTGATGCACTTCTTGAAGCAACCTTATCATATTTCTTCATGATCTTTGAGAATGCCATAATATTGAGAAAACTGTTGGAGTTACACAAACAGTGTAAATTATAAATCACAAAATAATAATAATAATATCAACAACCTTAAAAAATTGGCTAGAAGTTATATATACCTGTAGCTTTTCAGAAGCCTCAGCTTCTGATAAAATCCAACGAAAGCCCTCTTAAGCTGATCTTCTGCTTTCTTCAAATTATCCTCAGTGAACTTCAAATCTGCCTGGTTAGGAAGATTGAGGAATCCTTTGATTGTCGAACGAGGAGTTTCTTGGGTCATGTTAAACTTCACACGTTTAAGAATCTCCAAAGGTGCCGGCCTCTTCGCCTTGATGTCATTCTGCTTCAGTTCTTGAACTCTTGCATTCACTGGCTTCATCATCTCAACATCATTGCCATATTTCCCATCCCCCTGTGATTCATCAGACCTCCCTTGGCTGCCCGCTATCGAACCTTCTTCATCTATAACAGCCATTGGAACTCTTCCTGAATCATCAAAACACCCAATCATTAACACTCTCAACATGAGACACACACACGAAAATAACCAAGAATTAGTAGAAAACTCACTGCTTGCTTTCACGGCAGAAGGGGTGTTAGCAAACAATGCAGCTGAAGAATCTGCAGCATCTGAGGCAAGCTGAGTGGTTTCCTCCACACTATTAGTCCAGCCTTCTGGATGTGCCACCCTGACACGAAACGCGATCAACGCATCCATTTGCTTGTTCAATACAGCAGCCTCCTTCATCACCTCATCAACTTTCAACCTATAAAACTTCAACACCTTATTGAATTCATCATCCAGCCTCTTGAAATAGACCAGCTCATACTCCCCTCCGTCGTCTGCAGCCATCAGAAACATCGTCTCTGAACGCTCCTCGCCATCTCGCCTCACATGCTGCACGAGAATGGCTTGGTTTTCTATGTCTACTGCTGCTTGATGAGCTCTTGGGGAGTTCACCCTCTGTGTTAGGCCACTGAAGGCTCTGTAGAGAGTGTGGCTTCGCCTCGGACCGGCTGGCTTGGCCGGTCTGGTTCTTTGCTTGTAAATTTGAATTTCTTTTACAAGAGTTTTCAAGAACTCATAATCTGTGTATGCTTCTTGCCATTCCGGCACCATTTGTGAAGCAAATTCTTTGCCAAACTTCATGTTTTTTTTTTTTTTTGGTGACAGATTTACTTAGCTAGCTATTGGAGGAGAATGCAAATGTGTAATGCAGTATATATAAGAGGAGAAAATTAGATAGAATATTTAGATGAAGAATTTTTCAAATTCAGGTGATCTTTGTGAATATTCTGAGATAGACACAGTAGCTTGAAATGAAATTCAACGCTGTAATGCAGCGTATGATATAGCAGAAAAAAGTTAAGGCCAGAAACAGGTTGACCCCTGCACTAATTATTAATTAACTTTTATCATATCCATTGTCTAAACATAACACACATCTCATAAACTTTAACTTTGTCAGAATTTTGAAAGTGACAAAGTTGTTGAGCCCTTGTCGTTTTCCTTATCCACTTATTTAATGAATTTTCAACACCAAACTAGTATTTTGACAGCGGTCAAGATTGCTGGTTTTGGTCTGATTTCGTTAAAAAAGCGTATTTCATAATATAAATTTGTGATTTAAGTCCAGTAATGACGGATTAAAGAAGCAAGGTTTTAAGATCTCAATATGTGGGCTTCTTTTGCCTAAATCAACTATTATTTGCGTGTTAAATATTAGTTGTGATGAGTGTCAACCGCCATTATGGTCAAATTTGAGAACCTTTTCTAATAATTCAAAGGCATGCATTGATTTTATATATATTCTACGTATAATAAATTTAAAACTTGGAAACGAAGATGACAAGATGAGAAATTAGTGGCTAATTTATTAATGAATGATCATGAATTGTATATGCAATACGTGTGTAAGTTTCTATCCATGCACATATAAAATTGATCTAGTTGCTTATCTCGTGCAGGGCGTGCGGGCAGAGAGATCCCTTCGAATTTCATCGGAGACATCCAAAGGACTGACGAGGTCTAGGGTTCTTCCCCGTCATACCCCATGAAAGTAAGAAATAATTTATCAAGTCTCTTATAAATTGAATAAAAAGTCTAATTATAGAATAACTAACCATAACCGACAGCCATTAACACAGAAAAATATATAACCGAAAGTTATTATATTAAAAATTTTAAAACTGAGTTTGTCCAAAAAAATTGAATCAGATCTCATTTCCTAGCTTTTGGCTTTTTGCGACGATACAAATGAATTTATTTCATTTAACATTAGTGAAATTTTGTATTGACATTTTGTAAACTAGGATAAAAGGTTGAATGAGATTAAACATATAAGGGCAACTTGCCCTGGAGGAAGTCCCATGCAGCAACAAAAAGTTCCCATATTAAGGGTGTCTTCCTGCATTATATAAAGAAGAAAAAATATAAAGGGGCCCTTGGAAGACTCGAAATTATCGTTGAAGATACTGCTTTTTTATGCTAATTAATTGGAGTAAGTTGGTACGTACGTGACTGCCTCTCTATTTATCACACGCCCTTTTATACGTAAATGCGCGCGGATTAATGTGGCCACAGATTGTGTGAAGAGGTTTCGTTGCAACGTAGTACACAGTGAATGTAAACTTTTTAGTCCCTCGTTTTCATTAATAACGCCCTTTCTATTGTTGTTCCATTAATAATAATCTATTTATTTATTAAGAATACTTTTAATACTCACATAATTTTAAATAATATATATTATTTACATAATTTTCAACTCATAAATAATATGTTTATTACTCATTGTTTCCTTTTTAGAAAACCAATTTTCAATTTTCATAAATATTTGGTCTAAAATTTTGAATCATTATTAGTGGGATGGGAAAAATACTTTCTTTAAAAGGTGCATTACTGTATTATTAAGGGCATTTGGTAAATATGATTAGGCTCAGATAAAATAAAATATATGGGCTCAATAGTGTACTTTAGATGTTTGGCAGGACATATAGTATTTAGTTTCGGCCCGTCGGGCCGAGATTATTTATCGCGCCTCACTCCAAAATCATGCGAAACGGCGACGTTTTTTGGTATTTGTTGCGATACATAATAGCACCAAAATGGTGTGATTATACTCTGTAACACATAGATTTCTGAGATTGGCCTTTCCCTTTGCACCTCTCTCTCTCTCTCTCTACACTATACTCTCTACTCTCTCTCTATCTCGCGCTCTGTCACTAAATCTGAGCCGGCGACATCTGAAAAAGCGGCTGGCGGTAGTGCATGTGTCCGGTGGTAGTGGCCGCTGTTGCACAATCAATCTTTCTCCACAGCCGGCGTCACACCACTGCCGCCACCGTCTCGCTTGATTTTGGGCAGATTTCTTCTGAGTCTCATACTTCTTGCCAGCAAGGGTAGATTTGAGGCAGTGATTGATGTGGATTTCTGTGTTGTCCTTCTATTGCGGGTAGATTTGAGGCAGTGATGATTTTACATGTTCCAGATCTGATCCTCTTATTCTCCAAAAATTTGGGTTCAAAAGATTTGTGCTATTAGGATTTGGAGGTCGATTTTGGGCAGTGGTGATGTTATTCTGTGTTGTTCGGATTTGGTTCAGATGTTGATTTGTGTTATTCTAGGAATGAAATGGTTTGATCTTGGTTCGATTTTGGGAAAATTTCTTATATGTTGTTGCTCGAATTTGGATAAATTTTTTGGAAATTGATGGGTTAGAGGCGATAATGATTTACATTTCCAGATCTGAGCCTCTAATCTCAATTTTGATTATTCACAATTTTGCTCGATTTCTTCAGAATTTTGCTCGATTTATTCACAATTTTGCTTGATTTCTTCACAATTTTTGGTTCATATTTCACCCATTTTGGTGAAATTGGTTCGATTTTGGTTCATATTTTTGTTGATTGGCTTTGTGTTGATTATTTTGCTCGATTTCTTTGAAACTTTTGTATCAATTTCTTCTTTGTCAACTAGTTTCAATTTCTTCTGTGTACTTGATGGTGGTTTTCGGGCAAAATTCTTGATTGGGGTGGATCCACAAAAAAGGTTCCCGAAATGGGAACCTTTTTTTTTTCTGTTCCAAAAAAGGGTAAGACGCATGAGCGTCACGCGTCTTC
>JAYDZE010566760.1:0-12210 GCA_034509125.1 Monilaria moniliformis
ATTGGTCAGCTGAAAGGTGAATATGACGTGCAATCTACTTTCGAGGGCGACAACAATGTCCTTATGCAACAGGTATACATAGTTCACTTATTCGCGAAAGTGTTTGTGACTCGTAGGAATGAAAGTTGTGTACAAAGCTGTCAACGAAGTTCAGACAACTAAGAAAGATATATCACTCCGTGCAGGTTAGCAAGGCACTGTTAGCCGAGTACGTCGGAGCTAAAAGGAAAAACAAACCGTTCAAAGAGTTAGGACTCGAACACATGAACAAATCTTGCCCTACGATTCCCTCGCAACTTTCAGCTTCCACAGTGCACAGCTCCCAGTTTCAGGTATAGAGATATTGATTTCTTTTTTTCTTTTTTTTTAAATACTAATTAAAAAGGTTATTTTGAAGCATTTCAGAGTTTAACTGTTCATCTGTAACAGAATGATATCTTCTGCCTGAGAGAAAGAGACCTATTAAACCGCTTTGCTGCTCAAGTCTCTAAATACCAAGCTCAGGGAGAAAGCAAAGAGTCTGCATTTATCACGGTAATGATTGATTTAGCGAACACGAATTGCATCTCAAGTTATGATTCTGTTTCTAACCCATAGTGCATATCTTTCTTCTGCAGAGTTATCAGCTTGCTGAAGATCTGGGCAGAGCCTTCACTGACCTTGCAATCTTGCAGACTTTTATGGAAGCTGAGAACAGCGTGACAGACGCATCCTTGAAGGTACGTCATCTAAGTTAACTTGACTAAAGAACTTCATGTTTGTGTTAATCTGTATGAATCCTAAATTGTTCGTAAACAATGCAGAATGTGTTGAGCCTAGTGAGGTCGATGTACGTTCTGGTCACGTTGGATGAGGATTCTGCGTTTCTCCGGTATGGCTACTTAACAACGGAGAATGCTGCAATTGTGAGGAAAGAAGTTGCAAACCTTTGCAGTGAAATCCGGCCACACGCACTCGCCTTGGTCAATTCTTTCGGCATTCCTGATGCTTTTCTAAGCCCTATTGCTTTCGACTGGGTTGCAGCTAATTCTTGGTCGGCGTCTCAACAGCAAATACCTTATTAGAGTTGTTAGTGTCCTACACAAAACACTTTAAACGATGCCTAAATTGCGAAAGATAAACTTTAGACGTTAAAGGCATAGCAGAAACCAGGTCAATCCCATTACAGACTTACTTGATCTTAGGATGATTGAGCATCTTTTGGTTTGTTATCAGTTTCTTTGGCGTGCCTTGATTTGAAGACGCGACTCCGGCCTCGTTCTTCTGCAAGCTGCTCGACTTCCGACACGCTTGAGCTGCTCGACTTCTTTGACTAGTTCTTCGTCTTTTCACCTCAGAACCTGACAAATAAGCTCCACCATCTTCAACTGTTGTATGTTTGCGCACCAAAAAACTGAAGGAGATTACCGAGATAGGCCTCTAATTCCTGCTTGCACGCCTCATCTTTTCTGGAACTTGATTAATTTTCATGTTACATCTCATATTTTACTCGAATAATATGATATAATAAGACCATATTTATCAATGACCAAGCATACCACCTAACCAGTCAATTTTTTTAATATTTAATTAATTTCTCTCTCTTCCACTTTCTCAATATTCCTCCAATCCAATTATATCTCTTTTTGGTGGTTTATCAATGACCACTCAACCACATCAATATATATATTTTTATATTATTTTCTAATAATATATTATTACTTATATTGAAATATTTTATTATTGCAAAATTTATAAAAAAACACAAAAATGGCAATAATTAGTGAAATATTTGAAATACGAAATTACAATAATTGAAATTTGGAGATTATATATGGAGAAAAAAAGAGAACTATAGCAAATTTGGTCTCTATTTATAGAAGATGAAAAATTATGAATTTTGGTATAATTTGTTTTTTTTAATATAGTATATTAAAAATATGTGAATATTAATAAAAATAATTGAGCACCAATGAAATTATGCCAAATGGCACAATCTCATTGGTGGCATAATTTCATTGGTACATGCATGGAAGAGAGAGACCGAGTAGTCCATTTCCTTGGTTTGACCAACCATGGTTAAGAGAGTGAAAGATCATTTTTAATTATTTTTTTTATTTTCCTAGGTGAAGGTCGACCACCCTTGAGCAAGGACTGCGGATAAACTATTATTTTTGAACAGTACAATGATATGATATTTCTCCTCCCAGAAAAGAACAAAAGGAGACGGCTGAATATAGCACAATTGCCAAAACCAAGATTCGAGCATTGAGACAAAATGTTGAAAGCAAAGAGAAAAAGGAATCTTTCAATTCAAAGTTTTGTATATTCAACGGCAGTTGACTTGATTCTGCATCAAAAATTGTATACATAGTAGTATAGTGCAATCACCATTGATCAAATTATTCAATCACCATGGTCTAGAGCAATCACCATTGATCAAATTATTCAATATTTGTAAGCTATTATGGATTGGATATGGACACTCGTTGTATGTTGTGTTGGTCTTTTGGTACCGGTAGTGGTCCTCTTCCACCGGCGGCAGCGAGCAGCCTCGAGCGCCTCCCGGCTACCCCCGGGCCCACAGGGGTGGCCGGTGTTCCGCAACATGTTCCAGTTGGGCCCGATGCCGCATAAAACTATAGCCAATTTAGGGAGAGAGTACGGCCCCGTCGTGTGGCTGAGGATCGGCTCGATCAACACGATGGTGGTGCAGACGGCCGCAGCCGCGGCCGACCTCTTCAAGAACCACGACGCGAGCTTCCCGGAGCGCACGATCATCGAGGTCGCGCGCGCGCACGGCTTCGACAGGGCGGCGCTGTCGCTGGCGCCCTACGGTCCCTACTGGCGCGCAATGAAGCGGATCATGACGGTGGAGATGCTGGTCCAGAGGCGGATCGGGGAGACGGAGCCGATCAGGCGTCGCTGCGTCGCCGATATGGTGGAGTGGATCGGCCGCGAGGCCAGGAGGGGAAATGCAAGTGAAGCAGGTCGAACACACAACGGCCGGGTCCACGTGGCGAAGTTCGTGTTCCTGGCGTCCTTCAACATGCTGGCGAACCTGATGCTGTCGCAGGATCTGGTCAGCCCCGAGGCGGAGGAGGGGTCAGAGTTCTACGCCGCCATGCTCGAGCTCATGAGCTGCTCCGGCACGCCGAACATCGTCGATCTGTTCCCCTGCCTCAGGCTGCTTGATCCTCAAGGCCTGCGGCGGAAGATGGATCACGGAATGGGGAAGACGTTGGAGATCGTCGCCGGATTCGTCGAGAAACGGCGGAGAGAGAAGAAACCAAACTCTAGCTCGAAAAAGGATTTTCTCGAGGTGCTTCTAGAATACCGTGGAAACGGCGACGATGAATGTGATCAGATTTCCGATCACCAACTCCATATTATCATCATGGTAAATTAAATAAACAAAATTGAAAAAAAAAACTCCTATTATTAATTTATAGAAATTCGGTTTACTGCAGGAGGTGTTCCTCGCCGGAACGGAGACGACGAGCAGCACGATCGAGTGGGCGATGGTGGAGCTGCTCAGCCACCGGGAGGCAATGGCCGCGGCGAAAGACGAACTCGCGCGCGTCGTCGGCAAAGGCAACAGATTCGAAGAAGCGCAGATCGACGATCTCCCCTACCTGCAGGCGGTGATCAAGGAGACGCTGCGGCTGCATCCGCCGATCCCGTTCCTGGTGCCGCGGCGGGCGATTCGAGAGGTGGAGTTCATGAGCTACCGGATTCCTAAAAACACGCAGCTGTTCGTGAACGCGTGGGCGATCGGGCGAGACCCACAGTGCTGGGAGGATCCGTCGGCGTTCAAGCCGGAGAGGTTTTTGGGGTCGAGGAGGGATTATAAGGGACATAATTTCGATCTGATCCCGTTCGGCGCGGGGCGGAGGATCTGCGCCGGGATCCCGCTGGCGCACCGGATGCTGCACCTGGTGCTGGGGAATCTGCTACATGAGTTCGAGTGGGGAGTTGATGAGGTCGGGAGGAAGGAGATTATGGATGAGAGAGAGAGGATGGGAGTTACAGTGAGGAAACTGGTGCCGCTCATAGCGACGGCGCGTAGATGTTCGACATAACGCCTCTATGAAATGATGGCCTTATTGTTGTTGAAGGTGGTGATTCTCGTGTGATTGTTTTTATAATCGAGTAAGTTATTTATTTTTTAATCGAGTAGGATTCATGAACTTAATCTAGAATCTAAACGAGCTTTCTAAATTTAAATTTGAATAAATACTAACTATTTTTTAAAGAAATAAAGAAATTAACTATTCTAAAATAATAATACTTATATAAAAATTCATCATTTTACTAAAAGAAATAAAGCTAATTAAGATAAAATAGTAAGTTATACTACAAAGTTAATAATTTTATACTTCTATTAAAATTAATCCCAGGAGGTGGTGCCACAAATTTTAAGAAATGTTGGTAATGATATTATAAGAATATTGTGAGTGGAGCTCATATTAATAATAGTATTTAAATTAAAATAATGGATCATTTGTGATAGAATGTCTAAATAAATTAATATATTGAAGGTAATATATTGTGGGGTATGTCTATAAATGAAATGTGACTATTTTTAAGAATGTGCAAAAAAGAAAAGTTAAGACTATATTTTGTGGACGAAGAGAGTATTTTCGAGTTTAGTCTCGAACTAACTAAAATTGTGTCAGAAAATGGTTAGACTTTACTTTAAATAATGATGTTCCAAAAAATTTACCTACATAATCACTTGGATATCCTGGATGTATACCTCAATCAGCTGAAAACACATTTCTTGCCCGATATGATTCAATCAAATCTAATTTGTTCATTTTATTTTTTCCTTCTAACCTTAGCCTATTCTTTTATTAGGGTTAACCTTAGTCTATTCTCGATTGTACAAAACTTTACCAGTTTGACCTTTTCAATTCCTAGCTAAATAACCAAAATAAGAGGAAAACATATTTGCACTACTAGAAGTCTAGAACTACTAATCTAGCAATATGCATAACGTTTTAGAAATAAATAAAAACTAGTCTCAAGTGGCACTGCTTAAGGGAGAAAATTTTAGTGATGAGCTTTTTGATGCTCAAGCACCATGTCACTAAAATGCGCAATCTAGTTGACGCCTGATGCGCATGCTCGTCCATTCGGAGTTCTTCATCAAAGTCGGCATCTCAGATGACGAGGGCTATTGGCTCGCCCCTGCCTCCCGTCTCCTCCTCAAACACAACCCCTTCGGTTCTGTCGCATAGTGGTGGATCGTCTCATGCAAGAGCCGTGGCCCTATCCGAGCGCGTGGCTTACCAGCGACCACCACCTCACGCCGTTCGAGACGGCCCACGGGACGACGTTTTGGGACTACACGGAGCGTGTGCCAAAGCTCAACCACTTGTTCAATGAACCCATGGCTAGTGATTCAAGCCTTGTGAAACATGTGGTCCTGACAGATTGCAGAGAAGCCTTCCGAGGGTTCAAGCCGTTGGTGGACATTCGAGTCGGCCAGGGCCATCGCGGATGCCTTCCCTGAGATTGCATGCATAGTGCTCAATCTTCCACATGTTATCGCTGGCTTGAAAGGGAAAGACAGCTTGACCTACGTTGAGGGAGATATGTTTGAGGTCATCCCCCACGCTGATCTCGTCCTCAGCTCAAGGTACATTACTGTGATTTCATCATAACAAAATTTGATCATAGAACAATGCGATAGAAGTCATACAACATCCAACCGAATCATCCTCTGCTCCATACGAACGAAAATCAGTCAAGCAATAGGCAGCAGCAGGAAGGAGAGAGGCGGGAAGGTGATGATCTGAACAACCATGGAGGTTGAGATAAGGCAATGAAGGATCAACTCTTCTACGACACCGCGATGATGACGTATCTCAATGGGAAAGAACGGGACGAGAGAACGGGCAGCAATGTTCTCCAGTGCTGGATATAGCGGCTACAAGATTACTCTAAGCATAGGAGTGAGGTCTCTCATATAGGTTTATCCCTGACAAGGGATTGTCATGGAACAAAGAAACTTATCTATGATTATTGACATTTCATAAAAATAAGCACGAGACGGAACTATGGCAATTGAGACTGAAATAGATTGTTAATTTAGATGACAACCAACAGAAATACTGAGACTGAGGCAAATTATAAAGTTCCAAACATAGGCCATAAAATGACATGAATACAGTATGATAGTCCAATTAAAAGAGAAGGCCTTCAACTCCTATCCATCATCAGACGTAGTTTTTGAAATTTGATCACCGCATAGTTTGCCAAACTCGATCAGATTAGTCGCGCTCACTGATTGCGGTCAGGTGCTCGTCGATTTCGTCAGTCGAGAGAACTTTGAAAATTTGATCCTCTTTCTTCACAACACCAACCTGCCAGAGGCAGAAGTTTTAATGAATAGTGTTAAAATCATTTTCAAGAATTCAAACATGCCATATTCAAACCACACAACTAAAAGATTTACCTCAATCTCACTGGCCTTGAAATCCTCCTGTAGAACAGATTGTAGAGCTGAAATGGCAGTCTGAAATGGAAAAGTTGAAAAATCATTTAATCTCAACCTTGACATAGTTGGGAGAGTTAGAGAGCAAAATAAAACTCTTCCTGAACATTCAAATAAAATTAACACCAAATCAAATGATGTCAATGTCATACATATAATGTAATTACCATTCCCCTCTTAAGTAGCTCGGGATGTGAAAAACCATTGTTATACCAACACAACAATTCTCTAGTTTCAAAGCAACATTTACCATCTGGAGTTAGACACTTCTCAAATTTCTGCTAATTCGCATTTTGATGAAACTTTAGTTAAAAGACTCAACTCAAGAAGACTTCTTCTGCACTTGGGGAAACAACATTATCTTGATCGACCAGGCTTCCTTTGATCAAGTTGTCAAACCCAAAATATCCACAATAACACAAGATATGCTTGAAATACATTAATCTTTCCATTTTGTAATATAAAAAGGGCTAACAATGGTGATATGAACCCATCTACAAATTTAAGATGTATATAGTTGAAAATTAGTATCAAGCACATTATCCTTACAACGGTCTACCAAACAAGAAAGGAATTCACAGAAGGAGATAGCTTTTAGTATAAGACCTAATTTTTTTTCAAGGGTGTATCCCTAGCAATTACCATCTCAAAAAAGGCAATCCCATCAATTATGACACTCATTACACTTGCACACCAAAGAAGAAAAAAAAGAAGAAACAAGTTAACTGAATACCGAGGTTGTTTTGTCTTCATATCCATGAATCTCAATTCTCCCAAATCCCAATATAAAATCAAATACTAGTGCAGATTATTAAATGTGTTTCACCAAAAATAATATACATTACTGTATATGCATTATTTTTACCTGCACAGTTTCCTCATAGGTGAACTCAGGGTCATTTTTCATCTTCTTCTCTAAGAAGTTAATAGCCTCTTGCTCTTTCCCTCCAGCACTTGTTGCCTATCAGAAAATAAAATATACTTATTTATCTTATCATAAAAATGAGCTACAAACTTTCTCATTAAAAAGTCTAGGGAATATGTGAAGCAATTATACAAAAAGTGAAGGAAATGCAATAAAACATATGAATTTGAGACAAAAATATCAGCAATATGACGTTAGAATTAGATTGTGGAGATTTAAAAGTTGACTACAGATACAGAAACAGGAACTTCCTAACTACCTTATGACCAAAAAAGTGACCAGCAGGATCACACTTGAAAAGCTGAGGACCTTTCTCTTCATCGATACCCAATATCATGGCAACTTTATACAAAAAAGAAGTAAATTAATGAAGAGAAACATATAATATGAAGAACAAACACTAGAAAGGCTCATTAAGGATGAGACGAGCAACAGACCTACACCAAGTGGTCTCATGTAGGCATGCTGGGTGTATACCTGAGACTTGTCTGCAATCCTGCATTGCATCAGGTTACTAATATTACTTCTGAAAACACATGTATTTCAGCATCCAACACTTGACATTAGCAAGTAATCAAGCAAGTAATCAAACAATCTTGAAAGCAAAAAGGAATATTACAACCATAGCTAGATACTATCTATTGTACGGTTTTCAAACAACTACATACTTTACATTCACAAAACTAAATCCAAAAAATGTGTGAAAACTATTCCATTTTAATCACTTGAGTAATACTGAATATTTGGTAGCAGAAGTAACTATACTATAATGGAAATAAAAGGGAATACAAGAAACCAAAGGTACTTTTAGAGTCACAATAATTATAAACTACCATACCATCGTGCCAATACATCAACTGGCATTTCATAACCATATCTAAAGCGAAACTCAGCAGCCTCACTCCTTGCTTGTTGCACCAAAGTCCTTGCATCGGCTGTACAGAAGGGGAACAAATTGAAATCATTTTTCAATAAATACATGTCAAGGAAAGCAAATCTTTAGTCTTCCACACATTAAATATCGTTTTCAGCACAAGCTTGTAAATTTATGCTTAATCAAAGACTTCACTAACACACGAAAACTATCTTCAATGCCTAGTTATGCATATACTGATGCGAAAATTTCAATTAATTCAATACCTTGTAGTAAATATTTATAAGGTATTACCTAGAGCCTAAGGAAAACGGACACTCAAACTTTTTGAACTGCTTTAGAAAATCGAAGATTGTTCACCAGAAGATTACTAATAACAGCACAACTTACACAAACAAATCTCAGTTCTTAGTGAATATAATGAATACATACACCACCGCAGCTAATCAAATCATTACCCATGAAAACATAGACAAAAAGCAAACAATTACCTGTCATTCCAGTAGCCAATAAACCAAGGTACTTGGTAATGGGAAACAAAAGCGTGACGCTTGTCTGATCTAAGAGCTTGTCCTGGTCACACAAAATTCAATATGAAAAACTCAACCCACAAAATAAATTAATTTAAAAAAAAATAAAAATCATCACAGACTAAAAATCCCCACCGGCACTTTCTTCTGAGTAACAACACACACTGAGTCCTTCCCACGGACGCCAATCGAGGTGACTCCAGCGGCCTTAACGGCCTTGAAGGCATATTCTGCACAAATTAGGGCAACAGAAACTCATAAACCCTAAATTATAAGAATCCACCGAGAAATGCCGATGGACAGCCATAGTTGAGCCAAAATTAGAGCCTTCGACTGGGGGAGATTAGAGAAAACATATTTCTTATTAGTAGAATGCTTACCAACTTGATAAAGCCGGCCTTCCGGAGAGAAGATCGTAATGTGTCGATCGTATCCGCCTCCACTTCCGCGGCTCATTCTTAAAAAAAAATAAACTGCTGAGATTTGGCGGTTTTTCACGAAAATCGGAAGATTTTGTTTAAAAATTTTCGTTTCCTCAAATGAATTACTAGATTGGATTTGTAAATTTGGAGAGATGGAAAGAGTGTGTATTGGGGTTTATACTTACATGAAGAAGAAAGCTTTGTGCACAAGACAGTGAGAAAGAAATACGACTAAAAAGACAGAAATACCCCCGGCCGTGTGGGGAAATTTTCTTTTTGATTTTTATTTTACGATTATTTGATATTTATTCTTAATTTTGATAGTTTTTTTTTTTTTTTTAAGATTAATAATAATTCCTCATTTACCCCTTTTGTGATTCGAACCTCCAACCTATTAGTTGGAAGATAAATGTCTTACCAACTAAGCTGCACTGCATCATCTTTTGATAGTTTATTGGAGCTCAGGAGACATGCATTAATGTTAAAGCTTGAATTGATTTATCATTTTATTAAATTGATAAAGTTCTTCTAGTTTATTTTATATCATTGTGAAGACATGAGCTTTATTTTTTATTTTCCATACATATATGAATTTCTTATGTGATTATCATAGTTTTTATGCTTAGCTTGTCAAACAAAAACAAGTAAAATAAATCACGGTGTCAAGTTATGGGCTACATTAGGCCCTATGAAATGGATTTAAGATACGGTTTGCAAAACCCAAAGTAAGTTCACAATTTTAGACCTGTGAAAGAGGTTGGGTTGGACTGGATCGGACCGAACAAATTGGGTAGATTGTTTTTTATCGTTTCAATTCGATTTAGAGATTGATACTTCGCCCGAAAATAACTTAAGGTAAATTTTTTCTAGACTTGTTCATCGAATTAGGACGGACCACTCTTGACAGCTCTTCGTAAATTAACATTATCTTATGCCAAATGACAAGACACTCCCGACAAATGCAACCCTAAATACATATATATAGGTGACTTCATTCGAATTAGGCATTAGATTAACCAAGATTAGATTATTTAAAACAAGTCAAAAGTCATATTATATGAATGCATTAGCTGCTCTGCATGTGAAATTTCTTCAACTAGATCCCATATAAATTGAAAAAATTCCCAATACATACACATACATAATACTAAAAAAAGGCTTATTTTTTATGAATAGGTGAAACCACAAATCCAAATAAATATATAAAATCAAAGAAGAATCCAATCAAATAAAACAATTTTCCTGAATATCAATAAAAAAAAAAAACACCATGATCAATTTGAGAAAAAAAGCTTAGTATTTTCCCCCAAATCACGACATCAATCCCATGCACAGCAACCAAACCGCAGACACCAATCCCATCCCCACGCCGATCCTCTCGGATCCGCTCCCAGTGGGATTGGGCGTCGACGGCGCCGTGGCGTCGCCGTCCGATGTCCCGCTCTTGGATCCGTCGGTGGCGGGAGCCGCGGACGGCGCCTTGTCGTCCTCGAACTGCGGTATCAACACCTTATCGACCTGGTAAACAGCGAGGGGGAATTCCTTCCTGAGCGCGTTGTAGACGGGGACCTCGACGGCGCCGGTGGAGACATTGACCTGGTTGTTCTGGCCGGTGATGTTGAGGCCGAAGACGCCGCCCTTCTGGCCGGTGGTGAGGGTCCTGACCGGGTTGCTGACCGAGATGAGGTCGGTGAGGGAGTAGTATTTGGGGCAGATGTGGTTCTGCACCAGCTGCACCTGCTGCTGGGGGGTGAGGTTGTTTAGGGTTCCCGGTGGAAGGTTCTGGAAGGCGTTGTCGGAGGGGGCGAAGAGCGTCATGCCGTCGTGGGAGTTGTTCACTTGGTTGTTGAGCTGCTCGCCGGCCTGGGTTATGTTGAGGAAGTGGATGAACCGGGTGTACTGCCCGGCTTTCTCGAGGATCGCGGTGATGTTGATGGGGCCCGAGGGGGCTGGGACCGGAGCGGATTGGGCGTTGGCGGAGGCTGCGAGGAGGGAGAGGAGGAGTGGGAGGAGGATGACGGCGGCCATTGTTGTTGTGGTGGTGGTGGTGGAGAGTGTGAGTAGGTTAGTGGTGGGGAATGTGGGATGGATGGGGGGTTTTATGGGGATAAGGGGATGAGGAAGTTGAACTTTGTTGGAATGAGCTGGATCCTCAAGATACGAATAATGGAGACAAATATTATTGAAATTTAGCCCCATCTATATATAGAGACGAAGATCAAATAAAATAAGTAATGCTAACATGAATTAAACAATAGTGCTCACAGATCGTAATCACATAAGGTATGTAGCATAACATTTTCTTCTCCATATATACATTCATTCAAATATTCTTGAAAACTTTGGTGACAAAAGTTGAAACGAACCCAAATTAACAAGTCCAAGTTGCCTACCTACTACAATGTTTATGCATTATATGTATGTACGCATGCATTTGTATATAATTCATTCTATAAATCAAAATACAATTGATATGAACCATTAGCACATTCACAACCTGGCATAACATGGCATTAATTTGTGATTACCCACTACATGTATATATCTTGATATATACAAATATGTGGTAGCTGTTGATATTGTGCCTCTTAATTATTTGAGGAAGTTGTTATCCTCAACTAAGATGAGATGATTTTTGTGATTGTGTGTATGTCTAAACAATAGTAACATTCCACCCACCTATTTGACCTTATGATTTTGCATTCATTTTGTTGGTGAAATGTACGAATCAATCGGCTCCTTTAGGGCCAACGAGAGATCATTAGTCCAATTGGGATCTAATTCTATTACGGTCATATTCCTAATTGCAGTCATTAGCCCGAAACCCGTGGGTTGGCCCGATTAACCCGACAACCCGGCAGGGTTAGGGTTGAAAAATCATAACCCGAAAAAAATCTCAATCCGAATGACCCTAAACCGAATAGCCCGCAACCCGATAGGGTTGGCCCGAAGATAACCCGAACCCATAGGGTCAACCC
>JAYDZE010566771.1:0-12208 GCA_034509125.1 Monilaria moniliformis
GTTCTAGTTGTAGGAATTGCATGAGAATTAATATGTAATTAATTTCCCATATTATTCCTGGAGAGATCTCGGGAAGGTGATTCCTTCATTGGAATTTTAAAGTAAACCCCAGCACAGGGTGCACGACATGATCAAGAGAATACTGCATCCGACAGTACTGGTATACCACACTGTATTTCAGATCCTGCAACATCTTTTGCAGGCGGTGTGGTGAGCGAACAATCAAAGTCACCTAAGAAATTCACAACTGAATAGAAAGGGAAGAATGTGATCGAGTCCGAAGTCCCAAGAACTAAAGTCACGTTGAGCCCAACCAGATATCCGAAGAGCATGTTCAATTTTCCAGATCACATCCCACCGCCACCTTTTCCTATGAAAAAGAAGAAGAAAGCTCACCGAGAAAGAAGTTTTGAATGGATGATGAATGTGATAAGGAAGGTAAATGTGGATATTTCTCTAGTGGACTTATTTGTGAATTTTCCTAGATTATCAAAATTCTTCAAGGATATGATGGCCAACAAAGAAAAAATCCAAGAGGAACGTGTGGTAGCATTGAGCATGAATTGTTCTCATCTTATCATGGGAAAAATGCCTACCAAGAGGCGAGATCCAGGATGATGTATCATTCCTTGTGAGATTGGTAATATGGTGTTTTGCAAGTGCCTGCTAGATTAAGGATCGGTAATCTCACTTATGGCTCTAAAGACTGCTAGGCCAATTGATATTTCCCAACAATTGCCTGATCATTCCATTGTCAAACCAACTGGAATTGTAGAGAATGTCCTAGTGAAAGTGGACAAATTCATCATCCCCGTCGATGTCATTGTGCTTGATATGGAAGAGGATAAAGAAGTCCCTGTACTATTTGGAAGGTCATTCTTAGCCACTGGAGATGTGCTCCTTGCAATGAAGGATAATTCAGTTATCTTCAAGATAAATGGTGAAGATGTCACCATCAATGTGGAAAAAGCTAGAAGGCATCCCACAGAGTCTAAGGCATGTTTCTCTATAAATGTCTTAAACAAGTGTATCTTTGAGAAGTAGTGCTGCAGTGTGAGAAAATAAGGGGGTGTCTTTGACAATGAGGATTTGAGACTTTCCTTTAAGTCTATGGTGAAATTGAATGTTGAGGAGCAGCTGCTTGATAGTCAACTCAACTCCGTATGTCATGATAATCAAGCATCAATTGGTACTTTTGTAGCTAATTTGAAGCCATCTGTTGAAGTACCTCCCAAGCTTGAATTAAAGCCTCTTCCGACTTATCTGAAATATGCATTCTTTGGAGATGAGGAGACTCTACCTATTGTGGTGTCATCAAATTTGGGCCATAATGAAGAAAACATGTTGTTGACTATGTTGAAAAAGCATAAGAGGGCTATTGGTTGGAGCATTGCCGACATTAGGGGAATTAGCCCAGCCATTTGTATGCACAAAAATCTGATGAAAGATGGGGCTAAACCAGTAAGAAAAAGACAACAGAGGCTCAATCCAATGATGCAAGAAGTTGTTGAGAAAGAAGCCGTGAAATTGCTTGATTTTGGCATGATATATCCCATCTCTGACAGTTAATGGGTGAGGTCAGTTCAATGTGTGCCCAAGAAAGGTGGAGTAACAATGACCATAAAGAATATAAATTATATAGATAGAAATAGAGTATTTTGGAATGAAAAGAACGTAACAAACAGCAGCCAAGTTTCACAGGACAAAACCACATTTACTTGTCCTATTGGCACTTATGCTTTTAGAATAATGCAATTTGGCTTGTGTAATGCCCAAGCCACTTTTTAGAGGTGTATGATGGCCATCTTCAATGACGTGAACGAAGACATCATGGAAATATTTATGGATGATTTCTCAGTATTTAGCTCTTCATTTGATCAATGCTTGAAATTTTGGAACGTGTCCTACAAAGATGTGAAGAGTCCAATTTAGTGTTGAATTGGGAAAAGTGTCAGTTCATGGTGCAAAAAGGCATTGTATTGGGACACAAAGTTTCGAAGGATGGATTGGAAGCGGACAAAGCAAAAACTGAAGTCATATCAAAGTTTCCACCCGTTACCAATGTCCAAGGCATCCGTAGTTTTTTGGGTCATTTGGGCATCTATCGTCGTTTCATCAAAGATTTCTCTAAAATAGCCAAACATTTGTGCAATAATCTTTGAATTCACTGAAGCATGTCAAATAGCTTTTGAGGAGTTAAAGAAGAAATTGGTGGAAGCTCCCATTATCAATAATCCAGATTGGGCAATGCCATTTGAGTTGATGTGTGATGCTTCAGATCCTGCAGTTTTGCTACGTGTTTCATGTTGTCTACTATGCAAGCAAGGTACTCAATGAGGCTCAAGTTAACTACACCACAACTGAAAAAGAGATGCCCGCAACTGTCTTTGCCTTCGATAAATTTCGTGCTTATCTTCTTGGGATAAAATTGGTAGTCTACACAAACCACTCTTCTATCAAATATCTGATGACAAAGAAAGATGCTAAACCAAGATTGATCAGATGGATTCTCCTACTTCAAGAATTTGATGTTGAAATCTATGATAAGAAAGGATCAGAAAATCTAGTTGCAGATCATCTTCCGAGATTAGAAGGTATTGTCCATACTGAAGAAGAGCAGAGAAAGCAAATTAAAGAGATGTTTTCGGATAAACAAGTGTTCAATATAAAGTCAAGACAAAAATACTTGCCTTGGTTTGCTTCCTTAGCTAATTACTTAGTCACTGACACCATTCCTGAAGGGTTGTCCTACAACCAGAAGAAGAAGTTTTTGAGTGACTCTAGGATGCAAGTATGAGATGATCCTCATCTTTTCCGTATCTGCAGTGATGGCCTGATAAGAAGATGCGTTGGAGAAGATGAACAACCTTCTATCCTCTCAGCTTGCCATGTTTCGGAGTATGGTGACCATTTTGGAGCACAAATGATAGCCTTTAAGGTGCTTCAATCCGGATTCTTTCGGCCTACTATTTTCAAAGATGTCAAATCCTATTTTGAGAAATGTGATAAGTGCCAAAGATCCGGTAATATCTCATGGAGGAATGAAATGCCAATGAACAACATCCACGAAGTAGAATTATTCGATGTTTGGGGAATCGACTTTATGGGACATTTTCCCAAGTCATATGGATAACAATACATTCTCGTGGCAGTTGATTATGTCTCCAAATGGGCGGAAGCAGTGACATTGCCAACAAATGATGGCAAAGTGGTATTGAACTTTATCAAGAAAAATATATTCAACTGCTTTGTGACACCACGAGCTATTATTAGCGATGGAGGTACACACTTTTGTAATAAGCTTTCTGCAAACCTTTCTAGGCAAATATGGTGTTCAACAAAAAATAGCCACCCCGTATCATCCTTAAAGTAGTGGCCAAGTTGAAGTCTCAAGTAGGGAGATCAAGAGGATTTTAGAGAAGGTTGTGAACCCGTCGCGCAAGGATTGGGCAAAAGGATTGGATGCTGCATTGTGGGCATACAGAACCGCATACAAAACTCCCATTGGCATATCTCCGTATAAGCTAGTGTTTGGGAAGGCATGTCACTTACCAGAGGAACTTGAGCACAAAGCATTTTGGGCTGTACAAAGATTGAATTTGGATTATGATGCTGACGCGGGAAAAAGAGTGTTGGACTTAAATGAATTAGATTAATTCAGATTGAAGGCGTATCAAAGTGTCGATTTATACAAGCAGCGAGCACAAAGATCCATGATGCAACCATCCGGCCAAAGCAATTTCAAGAAGGACAGATGGTCCTCTTGTATAATTCGATGTTCAAGCTATTTCCTGGAAAGCTCAAGTCGAGATGGTGGGGGCCTGATATTGTTCACAAGGTTTATCCATTTAGGGCGATTGACATTCAAGATCCAAAAACCCAAGAAATTTCGAAGGTGAATGAACAGAGGCTGAAAGCGTATATCTGGATTGAAGATAGCAAATCAGAGCCATGAGAAATCGTTGCACTGTTGGACCCCCGTGTGTAGAAGTGAACCAAGTCGAGCGAACGACTATAAACAAAGGCCCTGGTTGGGAGGCAACCCAATGGGTTCTTCATTGTTTTCTGTTTCGTTATTCTTTTTCAATAAGTCGGGGATTTTCTTCGCTCAATTCTTTCCCTCGACATGGTTTTTTTGAATTGAGCAATTTTTTTGATTCGTTTTGGTTGTTTTAGTGGCAGGGAATCAAAGATGGATAAAAAATCTTGAAGATGGATGAAGTTTGGGGTCAGAAGGTATTACCCGACCGGGTAAAATATGGTAGGAAGAACCACTCGGTCGGGTGACGGGCACTAGAAAAATTCGGTTGATAGAGGATCAACTCCGCCCGGGTGCATGAATGGTTTAAGATTCACTTGACCAGGTAAAAAGAAGTTGAAGAAATCAGATTCCAGCAAGCCTCACCCGCCCAAGTGTATGACGTACACAGAAGCCACCCGGCCGGGTCGGGTGTTGATGAAAAACCAATTCCAGGGAGTCCTACCCGACCGGGTGGATTGGAGTCACAACGTTCACCCGACCGGGTCATATTGCGAAACAATTCCAGGTACAGAGACTCTCACCCGACCGGGTCACTTGTGGTAACATTTTCACCCGACCGAGTGGGATTCGCTGACACTTTCTTAAACTTGCGAATTTATTCTTCTTTCTTCACTTTTTCCCCCAAATTCACTCTCTCTCAAACCCTACCCCATGCCCTCCACCCCAATTTTTCATCCCCATCCAAATTCACACAAAAATTCACTCACAATCACACACATTACACTCACCCAACATCTTTAATCCATACATTCCAACTCTTAATCCACAAAATTTGCAGTTTTCTTCTAATTTTTTCTTCAAGAACAACCTAGAGAGAAATTTTCTCAATTTTGTTTATATCCACCACCAAGGTATGTTTTTTCTTCTCTAAGTGGTTGATTTCTATTGGTTACATGTTGTTGGAGTATTGGGATACATGAGTTGATGTTGCAAGTGTATTTGTTGTCTTTTCTTAAGTTGTTGGTTGTGTGGTTTCTCTTAGTTCCTCAAGAGCAACAACACTACTGGACTTATGATTCTTTACATAGTCTTCTTATAAGAATCTGGCATCCGTGCTACTGAATACCTTCTTGTCTCGAAGACTATAAAATTCCTAATCCTACGTTCCCTTGGGATATCCTACAAATGGACATACCTCAGTTCTAAGTTCCAATTTACTTGGATCTTTCTCCAACACATGTGCTGGAGAACCCCACACTCTGAGATGTGCTAGGCTACACTTACGTCCAGTCCACAACTCATATGGTGTTGTTGATACTGATTTTGATGGATAGTTATTTAACGTGTAGGTTGTTGTTTCCAGCGCATATCCCCAAAATGAAATGGGTAGTTGATCATTATTCATCATTGATCGAACCATCTCTAGGAGTGTTCGATTTCTCCTTTCAGCCACGCCGTTCTGCTGAGGTGTGCCAGGCGAGGTTAACTGGGATTGTATTCCCACTTGTGATAAGTAGTCCAAAAACTCATTGCTAAGATATTCGCCTCCACGGTCAGACCGTAGACACTTGATTGTTTTACTATGAAGCGTCTCTACAAGTGCCCTGGATTCCTTGAACTTTTCAAAAGGATTCTGACTTGTAGCGCATCAAATAAACAAATCCTTGTTTCGAATAATCATCAATTAAAGTACTTCTTTGGAGCATATACATCAGAATAAATAAGATCTAGTACTTCCTTGGCTTTATACCCTTTATCTTTACAGGGTCTCTTGGTCATCTTACCTTCCAACCAGGATTCGCAGGTTGTGAAAAGGTTCTAGAATTAAATCTTTAAGTGAACCATGATCCGTCAACCTTTGGATCCTTCTAGGATTGGCATGTCCAAGTCTTAAATGTCATAAGTACGTTTTATTCATTTCAATTGAAGGAGACTTTCTCTTTCATGAGAAAGTTGATGTGTTATTAATTTGTAAGAGTTGTGAATTTACTATGGTATATAAATTGTTTTGCATAGTACCACGACAGATAAACTAACCACATTTCTCAATAATGCAAACATCATTAAATGAAATCGAATATCCATCATAAACAAGTTTAGAAACTGAAATTAAATTCCTTCTAAACAAAGGTACAAGCAAAACATTGTTTAAAACCAAAGTTCTATTACTAGAAAACTATAAATAGATAACTCCCACTGCAAGAGCCGCCACTTTCGTGGTATCTCCAAGCTGAATATAGACCACGCCCTCATGTAGTTTCCTTTTCACCTGCATTAAAGAACGATCAAAGCAAATATGATCGGTAGCTCCTGTATCCACTATCAACGAATGAGTAAAAACGGCCGCTAAAAATGATTCTACTACATAGGCTTGGGACATACCCGAACCATTGCCCTTCTTTAGAAGTGGACAATCCGGCTTCCAATATCCCTTTACGCCGCACTTGAAACGTTTCCCATTTTGTTTATTGTGATGCACCTATTTGTTGCCCTTTCCTTTCTGGGGCCACTGATGCCTTCTCATTCTTCTTTTTCCCTTATTGGAATTAAAACCCGAGGTAGAAGGAGTAGCTGCAATCAGGGTTTGTCTAGTCTGGGCCATGAGGCTCTCATCCGACTGCAGTTCTGTCAATAATTCAGGCAATGAACAACTTCTTTTATTCATATCATAATTCAGCCTGAACTGCTGATAGCTTGCAGGTAGACTTTGAAGGATGATATCTATTTGAGATTCTGAATCTATAGATCCTTCCAAAATCTCTATCTCATTTAGATAGCCTATTATCTAGAGGACATGGCCCCTCACAGATGAGCCTTCCTTCATTGTCCTATTCATTATGTTCCAGATTGCCGTTGATTTTGCAGCCTGCTTTTGTGTCCTGAAAATGTTTCCAAGGTTTAGCATCATATCAGCGGCTGTCTGAATAGCTCGATGGTGATGTTGAAGTACATTTAAAATAAATACAAAAATATAGAACTCTGCCATCTCATTAGCTTTGCGCCACTTATTGTATGCTTCCTTGAATGCATTCGCAACATTATTGGCACGTAACAAGGTGTTTCCAAAACAAACTTAATGTCTTCGGCTATTAAAACTATATCCATATTACGTTTCTAGTCTACATAATTTTGACCCTCGAGTTTGTTTTCTTTTAGGATTGATGTGAGAGGATTGAATGACATTGTAAAATATATTGAGAAGAAAATAAACTGATGTCACATTCATGTTTGATACATAAATTGCAAAAACCCGTAAAATAATTTCATGGATCGCACAACAGTTAAATGAATTTAAAGTAAGTCACAAAGCATGTTTAACAAAACTTTCTGGTCATATAACTTGTTAGATTTATCAGAGACCACTAAGGCAGCATGGCTACCAAATAATATCTAAGCTTATACCACAATTTTACTACTAAGAATTTTACTTCTGTTTTGATACTCCTTCTAGGGAAGGTCGTACGCCACTAATAAAATTCTTAGTTTATCAATTAAGAAAGTCTACTCATGAACTTATAATTCCTTGGGAATTTAGCTCCTACTAGGGTGGATCGGTAAAGACTTAGGAATTACTTCATAAATAGACTGAATTGTGGAGACCATACACGTCACTTATTTATTTTGAATAAAATAAAACTTAGTCGTGATTATCGCTTAATTATTTGGAAGAAAACAATTTTTCCATAATTATCACGTAAAGCAGATAAGGCAGATTAATCTACTACACAACTTAATAAGACATTCATAAAAAATGGGAAATAAATATATTACAACCATCTTACATTTTTGATAAAATTATCCAAACCAGATAATTATAAAAAATATAGAAGAGATCAAATCCTAACAACTAGATTAAAACATATCTTATCTTAAGATAAGATATTATCATATCTCTCAAGACTCAAGATAAACTCAAAGATATTTCCATATCTTATCTCAAGAAGAGATATAAACATATCTTTGCAAGATATACTTAAAAGATATTATCATATCTTTCAAAATATACCTAAAGATATTACCACATATTTTAATATGAACCTTAATATATTACCATATCTAATTGAGATAGACTCAAAACGATATGATTTGATCTTGGATAGATTTAAAAAAATCTATCCAAAATCACTATGCCAAAACCGCATTGGAGCCACCGATGGACCACCGGATCGCTGCCAAGTCGCCACCACCTGCCGCCGCTCGGGCTCCCAATGCTTTGGCAAAAAAAATGTCGCAGCGCATCGAATGGGGTCGGGCAGGCCGTGGCTTAGTGCCACCCAGCCGCCTATCCCGCAGGCATGCGCAGAGCGCGCCGTAGCCCGCCGATGCCGCTCCTTCGCGCGCACACCTTGCGCGCTGGAGCGGGATATCGCTAGGCCAGGTGCCGAGATCTCGCACGCACTCCTTGCTCATTATAGCGAGACATCGCTGGACCAGTTTTTGAGAACTGCCGAGGCAGTCTCGTCTCGCCCACCAGCCCGACGCCTGTCTGCCGAGACCCTGTCGTGAAGCACTCAGCCAGCAGTATCGAATGGCGCACGTGCGGTCGCGCGTCCCAGCGCTGCCCGTCTCGTCTTGCGCCTGGCTACCGAGTTGTCGGCTATCCTGCCGAAGGACAAGCCCTCGGTCAAGCCTAGCGTCTCAGCTTGCCGCGCCCGATCCGCCTGCCCGTCGCTGGCCTAGGCTCCCGATGCCGCACGCGGTGCACCATTGAACCTATACGCGCGACATAGGCAGCCTTTGGCCTACGAGGCCTGCACGAACCATTGTCGGATGGGGCTCCACGACGCAATGTCGTGGCCCGAATCCGACCTTCATCATTGTTTTTCGTGTTCTTCGTCTTCAATTACAAAATAAAGGAAAAACGAAAAACAAACAACCTAATCTATCACGGTCAACCCTCGTGAGTTTACAATTGTTGAAAAACGAAGACAAGAAAACCAACAAGAATTCATTCCAACCAATTCATTAAACAACGAATATCACTTAAGGAAAAAGCAGGAATTAATTTTAAGAATTTTCTTATATCAGTGCCTAGATCCGACTCTGATACCAATTGTTTTGGTTTTAAATATTACGTTCAAGGAATCCCCTTTCCGAGATCTACTAGGTTAATATAAGAAATTTATTTTACCAATTAAATCATCTTACTTTATACTAGAATGCAAGTAAGCATGCTTTGTATAGAAAATAAATCCTAAAACATGCTTCTACATGGTTTTCGATTTTACTTGTTGAATCTCCGAAGATTAGATGATGGCTTGCTCCTTCTCCACGTGAGTTGAATGTTTTCAACCTTAAATCTTCTAATTTGTTCCCTACTTCTAGGTTTGAATATTGTGGTGGAACAATACCTATCAAACCTATAGGACTTGAAAGAGAATAAAGAGAACAAAAGGCTAGGTTCAAACCTAGCAAAATTTTGAAAATATGTTGTGTGTGTACTAGTGTAATTTTTGAAATCCACACTTAGATTTAGGTTAAAAAGTGAGTTCTTTTCATTAATTTCTCCTATATATAGAGTTATAATGGGCCAGATTAGGGATCCAACGAAATTTGGATTGGGTCTCCCTATTGGGCATTACTAATTAAATTGAGCCTTAATTTAATATAAGCTCAACAGAATATTAATTTGTACCACTATAAAAATTAATATTGGCTTATCCGTCCAAATCTAAATTATAGAAAATCTGAGCTTCCTTTTTAATTAATTTATTTCCCGTGTTTAAGATTCGAATATCCATTAATTAATTTAAACCTGCTGCTGGTTTTAATTAATTAATATCTTTTACCAAGAGTGCTCCAGTTCTAAATTCTCTATTTATTATACTTTGGACTAAATTCCAAGCCGACCGGGCTTCTGTATAATAAAATATTCTATTGAACTCCTCTTGGGGATATTATCAACTCGGACTCTTCCAGGACACGATTCAATGCAATAACAATTGTAGCACCTCTTAGTTATTAATTACCACTGCCAAAGATATTAGGATTCTTGGGCTACAAAAAGTCTACACCTTTTGATAAATTAAAGCAGTGCATAATCAATAACGTATGCTCAATGTTATATGCAAAGATTAAGAAATAAATATCATCGAGAACTCGTCTTTCAGCAGTCATCAAGAAAGACTTATCTCACATGAATCCTTTCAGTGCTATGCCACACCAGTGTATTTTGTTTATCAAGGCTAGTTAACGTTTTGGACTGACACTGCAACCTTTCGCGATAGATTGTCTAAGTCTATCTAGGTTGTGAAAATTAGTTTTTCTTTTGCAAGAAACCGACTAAGAAATGTTCAGTGATAACCTAATCACCTCTCAGTCTATAATGCAAAATACTTAGACATATTTGCTTAATCATAATGAATTATTAGAAAAATAACATGAAAAGCAAATCAATGTGATAAAATAATTATCTTCTCATAAATTGGGAAATAAGGATTTATAAGTACAAAGCAGCTCAAAGCTTGCTTTTCAATATATATCCTAACACTATGAAATCTATCCTAATATCTAATTAATGGCACATCACTGTCGAAATCATCGTGGTTCACAGGATGTGGCCTTTTGGTACCAATTTTTTTTAAATGAAAATCAATACATGATGTTTCCATTTAAAGCAACTAAATATACTTGATACCACAAACACCATAATATTATTGTTGTTGCAGTAAATCAAATCATTTAATTTCAATAAATCAATCAGTATATCATATAAATTTTATGAGCACAACGAGGTAATAGTTAACATAATTATAAAAATATCTGATAATATGAAATTACTCTAATCAGCACAGATAAATCAAATGTTAGTGTTCCTATACAAGTTTTTTTCATATTACAACATATTACTAATATGCATATGCATGCAGACGGGCAATTAGTTTAAGATTAATTTTGTAAATGGCCATAACATGGACCGTATTAAAACTAATACGCTCGGTATTACACAAAATAATAGATTTCAGAAACGCATTATGATATATCAAAGCAATCACTAAATATTATAATTAATATCATCAAAGCGATACACAACTTTTAGCAGAACTGTAAAGATATTTCCGTCTATAAAATTCCTGAAATCAGCACAAAGACATTAAATGATACTCCCTCCATCCACAATAAAATGTTCCATTTTACTATAAATGGACGTTCGCAATAAAATGTCTCATTTCACTTTTACTATTTTTGATAAATGGGCCCCTCACTCCACTAACTCATTACACTTACATTCCATTATAAAACTAATATATAAAAGTGGGATCCATATTCCACTAACTTTTTCCACCCATTTTCATTCATATTTATTAACAAAGTCAAACAATTTCTTAAAAACCGCACCGAGTCAAAATGGGTTGGTTTGTCGCGGACGGAGGGAGTAATATATATATATAACCAAATAATTCGATAACTTTTTAGGAAATAACTAAACGGTGTTTTCTCAGTTTAGGGTTTAGGGAAAAAAACATCATAGTTCATTAATCTATGTTCAGTATAAAGATCCACCTTTTAAGCAACCATTAATGAAGATCTTGTCACTAGATCTGTAAAGTAAATACAGATTTGGTGAACTTTTTAGTTTTTGAGTTACGTATTTTCAACAATATATAGTTCTCTTATTAAGTAATTACTTATTTTAATCCTTTAAATTCTGAAATCACTATCAGCGTATAAATATAATTTTTTGGACTGAAAGATGAAAAGATTTTAGGGTTTAATGACAACTATGATTTTTTGGATCAGTAGAGGAGTAGTGGCATGTGCATACTGCAAAAATTTCCAGTAATTATTGATTGAGACATCGTGTAATTAATGATACATGTAAATCCACAACCACCAAAATAAAAAAAGACGTGTTTTTTTTTGCTTTGGACATTTATAGCCTTTTACTGATATAGTATAGTGTTATAATGACTCGCATTTATATCTAATCATATCCGTTTATTTTCTAATATAAGGATTTATTATTGGTCTTAGTTATGCTTCAAAGACTTAGTTTGATCATAATACACTTATATATATATATATATATATATATATATATATATATATAGAATTGTGTTCAAATCCGAACACTTCTTTATTGCATAACTAAGAACTAATTTTGTCCGTTAGATCTAGTAAATTTAACCATCCAGATAATGACACGTGTATTTTATAATAAATATATTTAATAATGAAAGGGTATAATAGTAAATACATTTACACGGTTTTTAGGGGACCATCCGA
>JAYDZE010566782.1:0-12207 GCA_034509125.1 Monilaria moniliformis
CACACACACACACACATATATATATATATATATATATAGGAAAATAAGAAATTGGTATGTTTGGACATAAAAGAGCATAAACATTTAAGAGATTTTGGATGCATAGCTTTCACTGTTTGGAGTGGGTTTCAGGTTTCAGCATCACCCTTGCCTCAATATTTATTACTACTTCCAACATTCTGTCTCTTTGGCTTAAACCCTTTTACTTTACATTCATTATGCTCATTCACATTTTCTTTATTTTTCTTCTCTAGTAAGTATATGTAATAAAAATATAATAAATGAATACCATAAATCAATCAGAAAATAATAAAAAGAACGTAAATTTTTATCATAAATTTGATACTTAGGTTTGTAATAAGATTATCATCTCATACTCTAATGATGCAATTACCTTCAGAAAGCTATTAACAGGGACTTCTTAATTGTACCTTCAATTTAATGATCGGGAGGGGTTGGCCGACCTCCCGGCCATCAGGAGGGCCTAATTTTTCCTAAGGGTCCGTAGGAAATGTCATGGCTGCCTTTCGATCTGCCTTCTCAAAATTATGTTTTGGATACACCGCTGGTTGCAACAATAAAACATTCGTTACTTGAAGCATTTGAAATATTAACAAATTAGTATAGAATGAGATATTTTATTACATAGACACCTAAAATAACTGAAAATTTTGAACTTGCGATTCTCAAAAGTAATTTGTGAGAAAGAAAAGAAAAATGAAAAATAGAAAAGTTTCTTACCACAAATCCATGTGACACTTTTAATATATCGTACAATTTCAAACAACCACACAGTACAAATTCATGCACTAATAAATTCAAACAAACATCGTTTTCTTACTTCTCATTCAATTCGTGTCTACTTTTTCCAGTTTTTACTGATTAAAACCATCAAGTTTTCAGAGTCAGTTGTTGTAGAAGCTACCGTTGAATATACACATGTGAGTTGTCCCACATCAAAATTATGAATACACATATCACATATGAGTTGTCTCACATAGAAATTATGAAGTAAGAGATATTAACTTAAATATCTACTAAGTCACTCTTTCTATCACCAATAAATTTTAAGATTGAA
Source organism: Monilaria moniliformis (assembly GCA_034509125.1). Classification (NCBI taxonomy): domain Eukaryota; kingdom Viridiplantae; phylum Streptophyta; class Magnoliopsida; order Caryophyllales; family Aizoaceae; genus Monilaria; species Monilaria moniliformis. The sequence continues at coordinate 1,079 of JAYDZE010566782.1, forward strand.
CCTTATTAGGATTTGGTTGGTCTCCCCTTCACAAATTAGGTATCCTTCAATGAATGGGATCGTACCTAACCCCCATAAAAATCTAACAGCTACAACTCTATTTCCATTTCTTGTCTGATTGAATTTATTATTTTGCAAATATGTAATCATTGATAAGAAATTGGGAGGCCTAGTTTTGACTTGAAACAGAGACAATTTAACCATCCATTAAGGTTCCAACTTGTGTACTATTCAAGATTGATAATATACATAATTAAATATTATTATTATTGTTATTATTATCATTATTAGGATTTCTCCGATCATACCATTTCAATTGAATAATTTATCAAGGTATTAGGATATCCCGATTTATCTTAGTGAACGATAAATTAGTATAGTACTATTTTTTATCTGTGTAGACTAATTACGAAGAGTAAATGTCCCCTTAGAATTTACTAAAACGGGTATAATTCTAAACTACTTAGGGTGTGTTTGATAGTAGAGATAAGCTCAAGATTAGATTATTAATTATAACTAATTTAGTTATAATTAATAATCTAATCTTGAGCTTATCTCTACTATCAAACACACCCTTAATAATGTAGATAAGCATAAGCCTACTCGTAAGGCAGTCAGTATAGCATGCACTGTTAAGTAGTGGCTGTAAATTCCCATTGTTTTCGCTTAATGTGATGAAAAAAAGTAACAAGGAAGAGAATGCAAAGTAGCTAGGATGTTGGGACAGAAATGAGGCGCCCCCATCTTCCCATGTGGTCCTTAACTGGAAAATCTGAAACCAACAGGAGTGAAAAGGCCACTTCAAACCTCCACCACTCGAACTCGCCCGCCCCCTCCATCTTCTTCATTATGTGTGAGAGGAGAGAGAGAGAGAGAGGGTTACATGTATTTGCATGTTCCAAGGCTGAGAAAAGATCCACATAAAGCTAACAAGATTTAGTGATATGATCTTCTTCTTGTTGATACATCATGTGTCTTCTCCTTTTGTTTTACGTACTCACACTCTCTTCGACAGTACGAACATTCGATAGCGATAGCCTATGCTCTATCGTGTTCACGTCTCGTGTAATGCTAAATGGCGTTCGATTTAATAGATTAGATATGATTTAATCTCATGCTACATTGTTCGAATTTGTGAATTCTGCTCGATATTTACTTTCAAGACAGTACCATATAGAATTAGTCTTCACTTGTGAGTCCTAACCTCCCCTACCAACAAAATCAAACTGAACAAGGGAGGTAAACAAGGACGGACAGATGGCAGCCGAAAACCGACCAACAAACCTTCTCACATGTTCTTGAAGTAAGATTGGGTGAAAAAGTAAATCACAATACTAACAAATGTAAAATTAAATAGATTGGTTAGTTCATTAAACTGAGGAAAGGTCACATCGATCTTAAAAATTACTATACCAAATAATATTACAGCAACGTGGAAATTCAATATTCATATAATCATATTACATAAAGTCCCAATCATTTTGTAGCAACCTATATATGCTATCTAGCATTAATAAATGAACTAGAAGAAAAGCCAAATACTACCAAGATTAATCAAACCCCCTAGGCACAATTTTAAGACTAATACTAAAATAACCATTTATGATGACTATAATTTTGTGGGTCGATCCGGTATTACGCATGTGTTATGGGGTACTCATTATGATACATACTTACCAAGTATTACAAATATCCAAGACAAAAACTTCAATATGCACACCCATGAGGGTCCGCGCAGCCCAGCTCCAAATCCGACCCGAACCCAACCCAAAACTGACTTGACCCATTACAAAAGTTACACTTGTATTGAATAAAAAATAACTATTGTGAAAATTACCATTGTTATGAATAAAAATAATTATGCTAGAAGTAATTATTCTTGTAGTATGAAAATTACTGTTTTAGTAAATAAAAATTATTGTTAAAAGATAACCAGTTTAGGGTCCAGACCAGGTCCGACTTGGACCGTGTGCACGGTGCATGTGAGCACACCCAAGTGCGCCTCTTTTATCAAAGTGACTAAAGGCTTATATCATGTAATACCACAAGATTCTTAGTCATATTGTCCTCTCTCTTTTTTAGGGCAGTCATACTATTCTCGATATAGTTGAACGAGTGCAAATAGAAAATAAAGCATTCTCTCAAAATTTTAAAAAAATAAAATTGTGGTGACTAATTGAAGTTGACGGTGACATAACATTCCGTATAGCACATGACCCATGTTACTCTTGCCCATCACATATCATTCCCAACTACTAGAGACAGTCACCTTAACTTCTTTCAACTAATACTTTTGACAATTATTTTTGAAAAATGTGGGATAGGAACATGGAATAATCAGGGCAATTATTGCTGTAAAAATACGACATAGGAAAAAGTTTGTACGGTTCAAAATGAAAGGAAAAAAATAAAAATACTTCTGTATGCAGATTAACACAGACAGTATGTGTGGGTTATCAGTTTGCAAGTGATGAAAGCAACGAATCAAAAGTAGAATATATGACCTTTCAGTAAGCCATGAGTCTTGATTGGCTACGACAGCGAAGAGAGACCGAGTCGGGTATTGAAATGACATCATAAATATACATATTCGACATGGCAACTTCGAGCTAAAAGGGCGCCTTCACGGGTCGTTTTAGGAGGTCAGCATAGCTGGGCCAGGAAACAGCTCAGCAAATTACAAGACATAGGACGTGGAGACTATCTCTAACCCATGCTTTTGAACATAATAAATAGAACTACAAATGTAATGCAGCAGATAATTAGAAACAGGGGAATGTGCAGAGATTAAATCATAGGACCCGCCATAAATCATATAGAAATAGAATTAAGGATAAGGGTTTCATACCTGGTATGTGATGGACTGAAACCGAGTAGCACGCTGACAGCAGGGTCGATCCATTAAGAACTTGAGGACGTGCCAGCACGTATCAATAGACAGTACGACTTGCAATCACTCCTCAGATATTTTAACATACATATTACTCCAATTCAACAATGAAAATGATTGGTCATGCCAAGAATGAGATGTTTTAGTATAGACAGGGCTAAGTGTGGAGAACAGATAGTCCTCAACGTATCAATCTTGAACACAATCCAAGCACGAACTCAGATGAGTGAGCAACAGAAACCAACTAGGAGAAACAAATATCAAAGTTTGAGACTCGTGTTACCTTACTACTGAGTTTCCAATCACTTGGGCAATCTATTGATATTATACATTTTATAACATAGAACAAACATATAAGCCTTGAATATAGAGATGCTATGTGATGCAAAGGCAGAACACAATTTGTGGTGCATGAGTTCATTACACATAGTAGTAAACTAATACAGCTCTTGTTCTTTTGCACAAACGCATTGGTGCTTTCACAACTCATAATCAAAGACACATTTGGATTAAACCAATTGAAGAAGTTAAAAAGTAGTTCAATCATAAATATGGGGAGAGAAAAACAGTTTGATATGAAAAGATTTATAGCTTATGATGACAGATTTCTACATGTCAGATGCTGCATTCAATTAAAGATGCTATCAAATATCAATCGACCAACCTCAGCTGCCGTCCAAGTATTTATTCATATATATAAACTATAGCTCATAATTATCTTCGCGTTAGAAATTACTATTAACTCTAATAAAGCTTACAATTCTCCACTGTAGAAAAGGAAATAACTTACAAAACCAAAATATGCTATGCTGAAACCATCACAGAGACACTGCAAATGAAAAACAAGAGGCAAATGCCAGAGACTGCCACCAAAATGGAAGATATTGGCATCTAATCAATTCGCCCCCAGGCAAGAATGCTTCGGAGGCTCAGAGAGAACGTAAAACTGTAGGATTACGACGAGGTTGCTTAGAGGACAGGTGACCAGAAGCAACTACTCCATATACAATTTCAAATGGTCGTAACTATAGACCTTTATCCTAGTAGATACATAATACTACATGTGAAATTCAAAACGTAAGCACGGCCAATTGCTACCATCTCTATTTGACTGAGAGAGCAAACACACAGACTGCATGTCAACTAGTACCAAATTCAAATTAACGTAAACATAGTGTAGATGCTGTTTTGACTCCACCATTGGCTATTATAGGAACAAGCAAGCGACATATACTAAACGCGTGCACTAGATAGATGTTATAAAGAAGAGCATCTCGCAAGCACAGTGGCCTTATGCTAGCATCACAATGCAAAGACTCCAATAACCTTGAGACAGGCATTTAGGGCGAGAATGCCAGGACTTAAAGACTTAAGAAAATAAAAACATACTTCCCCCCCAAGACTGGAAAATCCTGACTGACTAGAAAACAGAACAAGAACCACTATACTGCATACAAACACCATTTGGTAAATATATGTAAGCAGTGTTAACTAAGTATGGAGATCAACTTTCTTCATCAGAGTAGCTTTTCGCATACAAGAAAAGGACTCCAGAAAAGAACAACTTAATGGTTGCTCATCAGGTATACAGACCAACTGGAATTCGCATACAAGTTTAAAACAAGGAATCACACATCATACTATTTCAAGTACCTTGCGAAGTAAATATAATCCAACAAAGATATACTTTGGAATGTTGAATACCTTTGAGAGAAATAAAGTCTTGTTCCTTTTTCAATCTGCAGGGATTTATTCTTTTTTTTTTATCTTGTGATATCTGATCAATCCAATCCATTGTCCCTCAACCATCAACTTGCAACCAACTCTCTGAATAGTATAGAACTAGAAAACAGGTGCCAGGGTATGCCCTATAATCTATCTATCTATCCATCTATCTATCTATAGAACTCCAAGCAATATCCTTCTTCAGTCCTCTTCTTTTCATAACCTCCCTCAATTGTTCAATCTCATCCCACATACCATTCCTAGCATACATATTAGACAGCAGAACATAAATTCCAACATTATTAGGCTCCACTTCTAAAGCTTTCTGAGCAGCCAACTTCCCCAAACCAACATTCCCACACTCATTACACGCACTAAGAAGTGCGCCCCACATGGATATAGCGCAATCTGCAGCATGTGGCAACTCACTAACTATTCTCCAAGCCCTCTCCAACTCCCCCGCCCGACAAAGCAGGTCAACGAGACAACTATAATGCTCTCGACTTGCACTCAACCCATAGTCGCGAGTCATGGACTCAAAATACTCCATACCAAGATCCACTTGGCCGGTGTGGCTGCAAGCAGAGATAACCGTCAAGAATGCCACTCCATCAGGCCTTATCCCTTCCATTAGCATGTCCTTAAAAAGCCTAATCACTTCAATATAATCTCCAATTTTTCCATAAACTCCTAACATCGAAGTCCATAAAACAACGTCCCTTCGCCTCATCCCTACTACGTACCCCGCCATACTAAACACTCTCTTTGCATTATCCAGTAGACCACACCTTCCATACATTTCAATCAACAAACTCTGCAGAAACACATCAGCTCCAACATCAATGATGCGACGTACAACACTCGCATGAACCTCCTTCCCCAACTCTACAGCACACAAGCCACTACAAGCGCGTAGAACAGCAGACAAAGTGAAATGATCTGTTTCTAAACTCAAAAGGGGCATCCTCCTCACCAGCTCAATCCCTTCTCCCCACATCTTAGCCTCTGCATAGCCCGACAAAAGCGCATTCCCACACACGGTATTCTTCTCAGGAATTTCATCAAACGCCTTTGCTGCATCACTCATGCTACACATTTTCGCGTAAAAGTCCACCAATGCACTACCCACAAACACACTAGCGAACCACCCCGATTTCTCCACATAAGCATGTGTCAATTTACCAAAGACAACATTTTTCAGGCAAGAAGCTGACTTCAGATAGGTGCATAAGGCGTATGAATCAATATAAACGCTGTTGCGATGCATGAAAGAAAACGTGTGCAGAGCATAGCAGTCAGACCCATGTTGAGAAAAATGAGATATAATCGAATTGAATGGCAGCGGGTTTCTGAGATTGAGGGATTTCAAGAAGTGGATTAGAATCTTATGGTTGTTCTTGCCGATGCATGATGTGTAAGCTAGAGCTAGGTCAGATTGGAGATTGGGGGAAACGAAGAATAACTCTGTTCTAATTACATGCGCGTAGAATTCTTGGACAGCTCTTAGATTCTTTGTTTGAGAACAGTGATGCAGGAATTCGGAGATTGTTTTGAAATTTAGGGCACCATGAATATTGATTTGGGGGAACATATGCTCGATTTCGAAGAGGTTTATCTTGGTGTTCTCTTAGATGCTTCTTGCCCAAGATCAAGGGTTCAGCAATCTGTCATCACATTTGGATCAAGTTCTTCCAAAATTATTATATAGATGCATTCACGAAATAATAGAAAAACATATCTATATTACATTTACATACTTGCATTCAAATGAAGAACGGTTTTTTTTTTTTTTTAAAGACAAAAACTTGTTGATTTATTAATCTTCAATAAACTTTATTATTCAAAAAGACAAAAACTTGTTGATTTATTAATCTTAAATAAAATTTATTAATCATAATTACCTAACAACTGTCAGTTATACATGATCATTCCTCTTGGGGTCTTGCCAATCTTGATTCTTGATGGTTTTAATATTTTATAGCAAAAAAAAAAAAAAAACTTTTTGGGATAGTCAAGAAGTTGTGATTAGAGCTTAAACTAGAAAATGTTTTTGCATCTCAAAATGGTTTAGTGTATTCTGTCAAAGGTTGCATTCTTCACCCAAAAAAAGAAAACAGAAAAAAGCTATATTTGCACATCAACTAGCTTAGTCTACAAATCTTTGCTTTCAATATGTGATGCACTGATGCTCTTAGCCAAACGAGAGACGAGATCGATGCATGGAATGGTGAGGCCTCCCATTGGGTGATGAAATCCGAATTCTTCTTCAGCTTGACTCAGCAAATCTTGAAAACAAGGGTCATTCAAGAACGATATTTGGAACCAAAATCTCTTCATTTCTCTCTCTATCTAACATAAACAGCAACATGTCCCTTTGGAACAACATCACAAGTTCCTACTGAAGCTGATCTTTTCTCGCTTGGTAGAGACCGTCTTAGGATCTGGTGGAACGCCATGGTCTTCTGGTGGAAATGTGAGGGAAAGTGTGAATTTTTGGTGAAAGATGAGGTCTTGTTTGTGGTGATGAATCAAAGTGAGGTACCCACACACACACGCACATATATATATGAATATTACATATATAAATTTTAGATGTCAAGTCCCATAAAAAATCTTGATTTCAGTGGCTCAAAAACGAGTCGGTTTGTGGAGGTTGGAGAAGTATGAATAACATGGAATCACATGGAGTTGTTTGGACATCAATAGGAAAGATTTTAATGCAATGAGATGAAGTGTTTGTTATGCTAAAATTTGTTCCCTACCATATTAGCAAGGAAAGGGCCTCAAATGTCCATTGTGTGTAGTGTATGAATACCTCATTAAGAGATCATCAAGGTGGATTTACTTGGATTGGTTGATGAGATTCTGTTTATCTGAAATATGAAAAAGTAAAATTTCATTTCTCTAATTTTCAAGTTTCTGTTGCTGTAATAATAAGTATGTCTGAAATATATAACAGTGCACCATTAAGTGAATTTGTTGAAAGTAGTTAAGCTTTTGAGCTTCTGACTTTATAAGGATGTAGAAAGACTTTCACTAACAGAAAAGTTGATCTCTAACATTAGAGTCTAATATGTAGAAACTGTTTTTTGCATCTAAAAATGCATATTAGTTCATCTGTTTTTGGATGCATTCATAACCAAAAGAAAAAGAAAAGAAGACAAACTATAATTTATGTAAAAAAGTAAAAAATAAAAATAAAATTGTATTTTGTGTAGTAAACTAGCTCTATCTACAAATATGGACTGCTCTAAAATCTGTCAGACTATCTGAGTTTCATACCAAAAATTCACAGGAAAATGTCAATTTTTATAAATGATAAATGTAGCCATATAGGCTTTGGGTATTAACAAAATGTTGTTGATCATGATTATTCTTGCTGAATTTTCAAAATCTGGTGAACTGCATCATTGAAAGAAAGAACATAATGTTGATACATTTAGAATGTTGAGCTCCAAAATGTAAAAGTAGACAAATGCTTTTAGTCTTGATTATATATTCAGTACTTTGTATAATCCAAAAAAAGGAATCCAAATAGTATCATATACTCAACAGATGAGAAGTGAGCAGGCTCAAAAAAACTATTTGAGAACTTGAGATCATAGGGACATTGTGATAAGAGCTAAAACCATGTTGTATGTATCAAAAAATGAATTGGTATATTTCATTAAGGTACACTTCAATCTGTCCAGGAGTACATTTTGTACCCGACAAACAATGACTACCTTAGACTACAAAATCTTGTTGCTCTAAAACTATCGTCTTTTGGCCAAACGAGAGGCGATGTCAATGAATACATCCTCACTGCAAGGAATGGTTAGGCCCCCCATTGGATGACTGAATCCAAATTCTTCCTCAGCTTGACTCAACAAATCTTGAAATGAAGGGTCGTTCAAGAAAGATAGTGGCACGATGAATCTCTTCATTTCACCTTCCCCAACATAAACAGCAAAATGGCCCTTTGGGACATCAGTAGTTCCTGATGAAGCTGATCTTCTGTCGCTTGATGAAGAACGTCTCAGAATCTGGAGAATGGCCATTCTTGAATCTTGGTATAAAAGAAAGATGAGGCGAAAGCTGGGAATTGTTAAGTTCTTGTAGTTGGTGATGGCTCAAAATGACACACACATATATATACATATAGGTGTGATTGTGTAGACGCAATATGCCTCAAAATATCTGATATGAGTGGCCAAGAAACTAGCCAATTAGTGGTGGCTGTGAAGTCTTAGAAACATGAGGGATCACATGGATTTGTCTTTCAATTCAAAAGATTTTAATGCAATAAGATTAAATGTTCCTGTCCTAATTAAATATATGTTCCCTACCAACTCTAATGGAAACATTTGAACTCTCTACTTCATATATAAGAATAATTATTTTACAGAAACTGATTAACTCTGCCTCTGAAAATGCCAATACAAAGTGAAAACAAACACTATGTGAAACAAACACTATGTGAAAACAAGTGACAGCTGAGCTTTTGTGGTCTTGTTTCTGACTGTGAATAGCATACACACAAATATATCTTCTTCATGAATTCCATGATACAAGTGGGCAAGAGAGGTGGCGGTTTTGTGGTGGCCGGCGAAGTTTGCGAAACATAAGCACATGGGAGTTGTCTGCGTACCAATTCAAAGGTTTTTAATAATAACCATTTTTCCCCTACTGTATATTGTGATAGTGACTTGTGCTGTCTCATTACACCTAAAACAGATATGCAGAAATGAAATTTGCTTTCTTCGATCAAACTTGGCCAGTGTTTGAGACATGCCATGAACATGTTTGATCAGCAGATAACAAATAGGAAGGATTCTTGATTTAATGTGAAGTGAGATTTCATGTTCAAGAGTGGTGCAGCCTATAAAGAGAGACTAGAATTGAAATATATAAATCATAATATATCACTTTGGTTATTCATAACTGTAATTTTCTTGCACAACTGAATCTGATGGTTGAATCATTATCTATCATTGAGAAATACATGGATGCAAAAACATGTCAGTAGTTGCTCTGATGGTGTAGGATTTTAGTTGCTTTATGCGAAAGAGTTGGGGATATCATCTTGTCCTTGTAATAACTCTGCTATTTTATCTTTTTTTATATATATAAAAAAAAGTATTACATAGTCTTGGTCCCAAACACAACCTTATGATGCTGGCTTGGAATGATCTTGGTGTACAAATAAAAAGCAACACATGCTATCCCCGGCCCAAAACATCCAATGACCATCCCACTAGTACTGCCCGCTCCTCACTATCGCCGGCCCGATGCATCTCGCCGGGTTCATCCCGGCCCCACTGTACCCCTTCTGCCCCATCACCGACGTTGACACGAACACCAGCAGGCCCAAAACCACCCTTACTATCGCGAACACAAGCACAAGGCCCAACTGCTTGGCCTGCCTGTGGTCATATCGATGCAAAAGAGAAAAATAAAACTACAAAATAACTGAAGCCCAAATCCCTGGGCCGTGTCCAGGCCCGCTGTAACGGGCACATTGGGCCTGGCCGTTATAACCGTCAACGTGCTCTATGGTACTACTCACTGCTGTAAGAGCTAGCGCGCCGACCACTCCGCCTAGGCACTGAGCTAGGATGTAGACGGCGGCGCACGCCATGGAGATTATTCCGACCAAGGCGGCGGAGAAGGAGATGATCGGGTTGATGTGGCCGCCGGAGAGCACTGATAAAACCAATTCGGCATCTTGATGTCGGCGTCGATGGTCGAGATCACGATTGTGTCGAGCATGAATACCAAAACCGCCGTTCCGATCACCTCTCCCACCGATGCACGCACTATTGTATAAGTAAAGCATCAATAATTAAATTTACAGTGTAAAACCGAATTAGCTTCTTTTTTTAGAAATTAGGTTATTGAATTCTTAATTTTGGAAAGAGGATATATTCACCTCTGATGATGAAAGCTCGTTTAAGCCGAGTAGCTCAGTTAGGGTTAGAGAGTGATGTCTTTCCTCTATTGGTTATTTCTCTTTTTAAATCTGATCCTTTTTGCCTTTATTTCCTACTCTTTTGATATAATTTCGCGTTGCGGATAATATGAATATTTTATTTATATTATATTCTGGTATTTTATGCAAATATAATTAATTATTAACAAATAATTATAGAAAAAAACAATAATAGCTACAAAATTAGAAAATTCAAATTAAAAAGTAGATTTTAAGTTTTATGATTCATAAAGAGTAAACAATTCAAAATCAAAAGGTTGAATCTTGACTTTATACCCACGACAAAATCAGGATTAACCTCTGGGCCCACTATGGCTCTGTCTGGGTCCCACTATTCTCAATTTCTCCAGTGTTAATTCCTCCAATTATTTCCAATTTGACCTAAACTCGCACATTGGCTGAAAGTCACCAAAATGGAAAAGGAAAATAGAAAAAAAGTCCACCATTTAAATATGCCGCGTTAGTAGCGGCGGTCTGATACATCTCACTAGATATTTTCACCGGAGAGAAACCGGCAAAGAGATAATAAAAGAAAAGTAAGTT
>JAYDZE010566793.1:0-12206 GCA_034509125.1 Monilaria moniliformis
ATTTTACATGTTTGTCATTTTGGAATCTTTAGTAGGAACTTGTAAAACCTCCCCCCCCCCCACAATACAAACACAAACCTCCAAGACCAAGCAAAAATGTAGAAAAGGTATTAACATAAGAGGTATACATATCAATGATGAAGGGTGCTTCTCTTTTTTCGTGTAGCTCTGAATTTAAGATGCATTGAACGCCTGTACGGTGACCATGGTCTTGATGTGATGGACATTTTACGTAAAAATCCATCTCTTGCATTGCCTGTTGTCTTAACCCGCCTTAAGCAGAAGCAGGAGGACTGGACCAAGTGTTGTTCGGATTTTAACAAAATTTGGGCTGACATATATTCTAAGAACCATTACAAGTCTCTTGACCACCGAAGTTTCTACTTCAAGCAACAAGATTCAAAGAACTTGAGCACAAAAGGTGAGTTTGGAACTATAGCTGTATATTCTTCCAGTTGTAATTATTGTTCCATTTCTGGAATGTTCTTTGCTTTTTAAGGATTGTTACTGAACCCTAAAGCAGTAAACAAATTGTACTTAGGTTCAGTTTAGTATGATAAGCACTAGGTTTTTTGTTATCTGCTTTCCCTTTGAAGTCTTTGCCATTGTTTGTTTCACAGAGCATCTACCCCCCACAACACACGCTCACACACACCTTTCTTCATCAAATTGTTATCTTCTGCTAAACTTGATATGGCTTAGTTTTTATCTCTTCTATTTCTTACCGACTGTCACTAAGAATCTCTAGTCATTTACAAAACCATATGTCTAACCTTTTGTTGTGGTTTCATAGTACTATTAGCATCAATTTCACTATGGATAGTTATGAGTCACCTGTGCAACTAAATTATGATGCAACAATGTTTGCTATTCATATTCCTTGCTCTAAGATACTTTTCATTCTTTTGATGGTCAGCCTTATTTCTAATTTCTTAAGATGCTTGATATGGTACAATTCGCATGATGTCCATATAGTTATCCATGAATCATCTTGGCAACTATATTCGAATCAAAGATATTTGCCATTTTTTTTCTTTCTATCTTACTTTTTCTGAAAAGATATTGATTCATCTCGACGGGCAGCTTTAGTGGCAGAAATAAAAGAGATCAAGGAGAAAAGGCAAAAAGAGGATACTGTGCTTCTTAGTATTGCTGCTGGGAATAGACACTCTATTGTTCCATACATTGAATTTGAATATTCTGATGCTGAGATTCATGATGATGTTTATAAGATTATCGAATTCTCATGTGAAGAAGTCTGCTCAACAAAAGAACAAATCAATAAAGTTTTGAGATTCTGGACAACTTTTCTTGAGCCAATGCTGGGCATTCACTCCAGGCCACATTCCTCTGTGGCTACTGAAGATGATGCTGCTTCCAAGCATCAAATGATGAAGAATACTGTTACAAGCACAACTGAAGGTGAAGATAGTCCCCACACTGATGCACCCATGGCAAGCTTGAAGCAACCGAAACCCAACTGCAATGGCGATCTATCTACATCTCCTCAACACAATTCAGGCAGGCTTAGCTTAAAGAAGTTAGAGGCTAAAGTAGGGCTTACAGCTGGTGAAAGATCAACCAACCCTGATATAGCTCTTTCTTCTGGATCAGATGCTAATCTTGGTATGCATTCAGGATACATAATGAAGCATTTATACATTCTGATAATTTAAGTTGGCAGTAGTGGTTTGTGATAATTGTTTCACACTCACTATTTTGGCTGATAGACAATAGAATCTACATTTTGATTTACTTTGTCTTCTTTAATTAATTTGAAAGTTTTATAATTCAAGGGCATGGTGCAAACTTACTGCGATTGAGTAATGGCCACTCTGATGAAAATAATGCAACCAAACCTATCACAGGAGATTTACACTCTTTAGAGGTATGACCTTATACTTTTTGACTGGACCTTCAGATAACAATTTACGCTTCCCCTTCTCACTCATTACTTATGTGATATATATATATATATACATCCCTCTCTTTGTTGGGTTGCTACATTAATTATATTTTTGGCTTTTGGACTTAGACATGTAAAATGTTGCACTTCCTCAGTTGTTTCTCAAACTAATTATTGTGGGGACAGGTCGGGGAGACTGTGAGAATGAATCAATTGAAAAATGGCGAGTTTGCAGAAGGATCTAGACTAACTGCATACAAGGAAGATTCGGTTGGTCCTTGTAAAAATGAGAAAGAAGAGGGTGAGCTGTCCCCTAATGGTGATTTTGAAGATAATTATGGGGCCTATCAGGATGGCACTTCACCAGCCTTGACTATGAAAAATCGTGGTACTGATGGCATGCAATATGAAACAGGGAGTCACGAAGAGAATTGTGCAGATGCTGCAGGTGAAAATGATGAAGATGCAGATGATGAGGACAGTGAGAATGTTTCTGAGGCTGGAGAAGATGTTTCAGGCAGTGAGTCTGCTGCAGATGATTGCTCACGTGAAGAGCATGAGGAAGAGGAAGACGGAGAGCACGACCTTGATGGTAAAGCTGAGAGTGAAGGTGAGGCTGAGAACACTAGTGAAGCTCACGATACGGGAGCAGATGGGGCATCAGTACCACAGTCAGAACGTTTTCTTATTACTTGTAAACCTCTGTCAAAGCACGTGGCATCTCCATTACTAGGTGATGGGAAGAAGGATCAACGGTTTTTTTATGGCAATGACACCTTTTATGTGCTGTTTAGGCTGCATCAGGTGTGAAATTATGATTTTTTTTGCACACTTTTTATTTGATTATCTCGTGTTAGTCATCATGCTTAGGATTGGTACCACTCTTCTCCATTTCTTAACTCTTGATCAAGTGAGACTCTTTGATCATGAGAGGGAGTACTGAATAAAGTTCATAAATGATCATAGAATCTTTATAAAGCAGCAAAAATACTTCATTCGTTAACCTTTCCTATGATATTAATTTTAATGATGAATAATATTTTTTTTTTATGTTACCAGACACTGTATGAGAGAATATTGTCAGCTAAGGTGAATTCAGTATCTGGTGAATGTAAATGGCGAACTACAGAGGACGATAGTTCTGATCCTTATGCAAGGTTATTTGAAGGCATAGTTTAGTTTCTGAACATCTTGTAACCATAATGCTTAACTGATTTAACTGTAAGTTGTTTGCAGGTTCATGAGCTCATTGTTTAGTTTACTTGATGGATCTTCTGATAATACAAAATTTGAAGATGATTGTCGATCATTGATTGGAAACCAGTCTTATGTACTCTTCACTTTGGATAAGTTAATATATAAGCTGGTCAAACAGGTAAACTTCATCACCTTCTTCTGGATTTTCCTAAGGTCAATATCCTCATATCTCTTGAGTACTGTATTTCCTTTGCAGCTCCAAACTGTTTCAAGTGATGAAGTGGACTGTAAACTTATTCAGTTGTATGAATACGAAGATTCTAGAAAACCGCAGAAGTATGTTGATTCAGTTTATTACGAAAATGTCCATGTCCTCTTGCATGAAGAGAACATATACCGGTTTCAATGTGTAAGTTTCACTTAATAAGTACCTTCCCATGAACCCATTAACTTACTTTGTGTATTAATTACTGATTTGTTGCTGAGTTGTTTCATGTTTCTTGTAGACAACTTCACCCACCCGCTTATCTATCCAATTAATGGATGACGAAAATGAGAAGTCTGAAGTAGTTGCTGTTTCAGTAGATCCTAATTTTTCATCCTATCTTCATAACGATTATCTTTCGGTTGCTCACGGGAAAAAGTTATCATCACCAGTAATGCTGAATAGGTATTCATATCAGTTCCAATCTTGAAATAGAGGAGCGTCCCTTTCTTTTAAGAAATGGTTAAATTCAGTGGATTGACGCCCTGGCATTCCTGAACAAAATGTATAAAATCAGCAGGGATGGTGCAAATGGTCTCAGTTGTTTCCTGACATGTAAACACTTTGGTCTTTTGAATATTGAATATGGCATTAATTGAACCTGGATTGCTGGGAATATATATGGTTGTCACAGCAATGAGTGCTGTTTTCTTCTTTGTTTGCTGGATTTATGATTTAGTGAATAGCTTGTACACTTCTGCATTTGATTATGTACCGGTTACTAATTACTTATTTGCCACTTTCTTGTATTTTCCATGTGGTAGCCGGAATGATTAGAAAGGAAAATTCTTGATTGCGTACAATTTGAAAGAACATTGATTTTGGTAAGGTTGTTATGCCTCGAAAAAGTAACGGTTTGGGGATTCTGGAAACATTTAGGGCTACTCCCTACTACTACTGCTCCTTCAAACTGAACTATTGCCAGGCAAAATCAATGACAAGAAGATGAGGAAGATATACTTACCCGATATTCGTTTTTCTTTTGAGCTCTATATTTCAGGATACAGTAAAATTGATTGGTTTTCTGCTCAAAATTTTGATTGGTTTATCTCAAAGCCTGATTGGCTTGTAACACGTGCAGGAATTTGCAAAAGTTTGCTAACCTTGATGAATCTACTGCACTATCTATGGCTACAGAAAATGTTCTGATAATGAATGGGTTGGAATGCAAGATGGCTGCCTCCTCATTGAAGGTATTATTAGTCTTGTCCTTTTTGTCTTTTATATGAAAATTGAAATACATACACTTTTATAGGTACTAAGTAAATCATTCTTGTTTGACCAATACAAATAAGGATTTCTAATCTAGCATATCACTGTGAGGGACAAAGGCAACCACCAGTAACTAATTTCTCAGTCCAACTCTTAGATTCAATATTCAATGTTTATGTATTAATTTAGTTTTGCACTCTCTGTAGTTTACAGATTATTGAAGATCTGCAATTACCAAAATAATACAGGGATGGATGGGCAGGGACAAATAGGAAGTTTACATATATATTTATTGGCATGCCCTATGGCATGGTAATTTTGGTAGACATAGTAAAGCTGGACTTAAGGAATGGGGGTTAGAGTTCTCAAATGTTATTTGAGTTACTTGGGATTTACTTCTTTGTTTTCGTGCTGTGCGGCCGGCAGTAGAGCTTGTAGATTGTAATATCGATTCCATTCCTGATTGAGGGAAAAGTTACATTCTTTAAGCATTTACCGAAGATTAAAACCTCTTTGCATCCCTTTTTAGTCTGGTAAAAATATCTGATTTCGTAGCTTTTGTAGCGACACTAATTCATGTGCCTTTATGCTGAAGAGACTGGATTTCGTATAATTAATTCTGCCTATTCAGTAGCTATATTTGAATCTTAGTTCTGTTTTACTTGGTATCTGAACTCTCTTTTAATAAAGCATTTTTTAGTTTTACCATCGTTCGATGATAATGTGTTTCAGATCTCCTATGTCCTAGACACAGAAGACTACTTTATCCGTTTAAGAAGGAGAAGAGAAAATAAACCAGCAAGATCGCACAATGCTCAGGCAAGGGTGCAGAGGTTCCGTGGGTTTCTGGCAGCATCTCTGTGATCCGTCAGTCCCCTTTCTATGACGCTGTGAGGTACATGTTTTTTCTATTTCAAGGATACATGGTCTTTTTATTCATGATAGTAAGTTTCTGATTCAATAGATCTCTCGTTTGATATTTTTCCAGACTTTGCTGTCATTTGTCAGTCAAGGAATTGCCCCATCAAGTTCTATTGGTTAGCCTCTGGACGAATCAAACAACCATGAGGGGGCAGTTGCTTGAATCCGACCATGTTGTGCTCTTTAAGCCAGCAACAGGCTTGGTGTTGATCTGTATATAAAAAGGCTTGGCCGATAATCTTAATTGTAGAGTCTTTTATTATTATATTATATATTTGAGTTTTGCAGTTGAAAATGTAGTCTCCTGTCTGTTCTTGTTAAAAGGGGTTACTGTATGTTTCTGGCAGTTATTTCCTGCTGGAATGATATTTAACAGGTAAGGATGGATGGGGTTGTAACAGAATATAGCAGAATTCCATGTTTCTCTTCTCAACATGCTTTCTTGGCTTCTGCCAATGTGTATAGAGTCGTTTGCATGTGCATTGTGTATTTTCAACTTCAAATCAAGTTTCATCCTATTCAACCCTTCTCTCTCTCTCTCTCTCTCTCTCTCTCTCTCTCTCTCTCTCTCTTTCTCTCTCTGTTTTATGTGTGGCTTGTGCAGAGGATTGGTATAGCCCTTGCTGTGGCTGGGCTCTGATGAAGCAACTGGAGGTGCTTCCCTGTGCTCAGGTTGAGTAAATGCCCTTCTTCTTTTGTTTAATTTGGCAGACTTGCCACAGGATTGACGAATGTCTATTTATTTATTTTAGAAATTTCGCAGGTCATGTGAAAGTTGGGCTCATCCAGCTAAGATTTGATTTTAACGGTTTCTGTGGAGGTGGCTTCATCACAGCTTCATACATTCTTGGATGTACATTTATAATCTTTATATATTATTGAATAAAAGAAGATAAACGTGCAACTGTACCACTGCTTACAATTACAATTTAATTATATATCATAATGTATGTTAAGTTTTTATATAATCATTGTATAATAAATGTCTCCAACAACAAAATCTTTGGAGTAACTTTTTGTTTTTGTTTTTTTACTATAAATTGTAATATATCAATTACTAGTTTAAAAAAGTACGCTAATCTACTTAACAACTATGGTTAATTATACTCCTTCCATACAAGAATGTGCATAATTTACCATCTTAGTATGCATATTCCACTTTTGGAGAGAAAATTTGACTTTATTTGATTTCTATAAAAAAAAATATTATATTCAATTCAACGTTCGTTCTTATTAGAATATTGCCTAAAGTCCAGCTCACACAAACCAATTGGGCTGCCAAATCAGATTATTTTTTATTCGTGTATTTTGATGCCCGCAGCCAGAATAAAAGAAAAAAAAATGTTAAAATACAAAGCTACAAAAAAGAAGCCGTAAATTACAGAAAATAGTGTGCATCTTTCAAATAATTTACGAAGATTACAAATTCCTAAAACAAGGGCTTAGATTTAATAATTCCTGTAAATTTGGTGTGTGTATCACTTAACATACTTAACTGTATACATATGAATTCTTGGTAGGTGGTTTTGAATTACTATAAAAAATAAATAGAGTATCTTATCATTATTAGGGTTGACAAATCGTGCGGGTTGGAGTGTTACCAGGTCGACCTGATAACGACCCAACTTGATTTGGTTAAACCCGAATTCGAGCTATTAAGATATCTCCAAACCCGAACACGAATCTCACCTACTATATTCAAACCCAAACACGACCCGCACACGACACGAACTTGTTCACGACACAATAACAACACGATCTAACCCTAATTAAAGTAATAAAAAATAAAAAAATTAACCATAATTAAAATAATAATTATAAAAAGAAATAAAAATAATTAAAATAATAATATTAATTATTAACGGGTATTCGAATCCGACCCGAACTCGACTCGAATCCGACCAGAAATTATCGTGCCGTTATCAGGTCGACCTGATAAGGACACGAACCCAATATGACTTGACACGAACACATTAATTTCGTGCGTGTTCGTGCCGTGTCAAATATTGTCAGCCATAGCTATCATTCTTATGTATTATGGTGATTTTAGGGTATGTTATGATTCTTATGTATTTTGGACTTAAATATATTGTCTTATAACATTATCAGTAATTTCAGTGCTCATAAATTATTATATTATGAATTTATGATAAAAGTGGACCACTTATTTAACCTAAGAAGCAAGATAAATACCGTTCATTAGAAGTGGATTTGGAATTTATGGGTTAGGAATTAATGATAAGTAGTGGATTTGGAATTCTTGAGCGAGGAAATGATGAACGGGCAATGTTTTCAATCCTAATTTTCATTAGTATTTTAGAACTAAAACTATTAGCTTCTACGTTTTCTGTATTCTCATTTATTTAAAAATTAATTATAATCTATAGTTTGAATTTTGAGAAAAGTTCAGTTTATAGCTTCAACTTTGAGTTAGTTTATTTTATAGCTTGAACTTGACTAAAGTTTCAATTATACACCAAATTTTGTTATAATTTTTTTGGTAGCCTGAATTTTGAAAAAAGTTTCTATTATAGTTCGATTTTTTGACAAATTATTTAATCATAGCCAACAATCAAGTTTCAGCTAATTTATAGTCGTTTTATAATAAGATTCGTTCCATTAATGTATGAGTTTTGTCGGTCATGTCAAAATGAAGATTTAAATGTAATACGAATATACACAATTTTCTTGTTGTTTAGGCCAGTTATTACATTATTAACTTATGTATATTTAATATTACATTTTGAATTTATGTAGTATCATAACTTACTGAAATGAATAATCCACACGCATCGCGTGAGTGATAAACTTGCATATATAAAAGCAAAACACTCCCGATAATTTTTTCCCACCAAAACTTTATCAATATCACCATTAGTGATAATTAATTCAATTAATTTAATTATTGCTTATGTTAAAATATATAGTAATTATTAATTTGCTTATAGAATTTCATATTTGAGCGTAGCTGTAATTATATATTAATTTTGTTCATACAGAAAACTCTAGTTTAGTGTATTTCTATTTTTTTTTAAATCTGAGTATACATTTTATATTAGCTTTGCAATAACATATATACCTTTTTAAATGTATAAAAATACTTTAGAATTTTACCAATATAACGTGGTATGTAATTTAATTTTAATTCTCTATTATATATCAACATAATTCAATAATTATTATGCATCACATAGAAGAAAAATTCAATACAATTAAAAATTACCCAATAATTTCTTTTTTCTGCGTCTACCCATAAATAAAGACGCCAGGACAAGAAACTCAGTGAGCCCAAGTTTTTTTAAGACCCTGAGCAAGTCCAGGGAAACCTAATATCATGCAAGAACTAGCTTCCAAGGGATCGAATCATATGTTTTTCTGAGATCCACATATCTTTTTTTTTTTTTGGTAACATCAACTATAGTTATTTCAATTATTATTGATCTCATGAATCATGTATAAGTTATTAATGAGCTCTTATAAATTTCCATAAACTAATTTATAGATTTATAGATTTCATATTTTTTATCTTCATTTTTTAAACTATTTAAAAAAAATCTTGGGTTTTTTCTTATGGAACAAATCTTTCCATATGAATATGTGAGTTTTTTATATTAACTTTCTAGAATTTATAATTTTAACTTTTATTATGATTTCTAGATAGAAATATATATAAATTTATTGACATTGTTTATTATTTAATTCTTGTAAGTTTGTTAATATTGTGAATAAAAATGGTCTATAAATTTGTTTATGAAGTATAGGAGATTTAATTTATCAATAAAAAGATAATTAATAATAATTTTGTCAAAAAAGAAATAAAATTTATATAAGCTTAATCTCAGATTCTCAAGATTAATTGACAATGGATATATATGATTGAGAATGGATGTGGAAATAGTGATTCATTCTCATTCTTTTCATGCATATAAATTATTGCAAGAGAATAATCAGGGACTATATTTTCATCTAATTTTTTGAAAATATAAACTCAATTTACGAAAAACTAAGATGTCCAAATCAAATACAGTTAGAAACTGATCCACTTATAAACTCACCATGCAATGATGCAAGTGATCGTCTTAGTTATTGGCTAATTAATAGCTTATAAGTCCATTACTTTTATAACTTCAAATAAAAAGAGCTTAATTTTCCTAATTTATTCTCGGTCATAACATCTACTTGCGAAGTGTAGTTTGTAGATCGGGGGCGGAGCCATCTTATATCCAGGAGGGGCAAATGTCCCTCTTCAATATTTCAAAATCCAAGGAAAAAATCTCATAATCTACCTTATTTATCACAAATTGCTACTAGTTGCCTCTCTTAATTTATTTATGAAAAATCCAATGCTTCTGGGAGAAAATTTATCCCCCTACATAATTTTCTGGCTCCGGCCCTACAGTAGATTGTTGTTAGTCCCTTCAGTAGTATCTGATATTTTTTGTAGTGTTATACTTATACATTTCATATTTTCCCATATCTGATAATTAATGTAAGGACCATAACTTTGTAATGGTGTATGTGTTTATCATTAACCCAACATGCGTGGACATTGGAGAATACCACTAAAATGTGGAATTTGTTCAATATCCATTAACTTCTATGTAGAATTTGTGTGCAGTCACTCGTCGTGCACTTCGACTATAGAGTTAATATACCACGTTTATTTTTAATGTACATGCAAAATAATTATATCACATATACTCAATATGGGGATGATTATAATAAAAAAATTCATTCACAGAAACTATATATTAATCTTTTTAGTGTTAATATTTGTTATGAATAAATTAGTGATTATTTTATATTAATGCTTTTTATATATTACATGCTCGCCCCAATAGTGAATAAAACGTACCAATAGAAAAATCCAGTTTAGTCATGACCTAGTCCATATCCATTGTTTCTTTTTATGACAATTATTTAAATATCAATCGATTTAATACAAGGTATACCATATCAATTGTACTTCTAGATACCAATGTGGACCACAATGTAAGTTTAGTTTGTGTGTGTGTGTGTGACTAATGTAGGTTTTTAGTGGATTTGCTGATCATTTCGCCAAAGTAAATTAAATGTGAGATCATCCATCCGATGTCTATAAATATGCATAGGCAAACTAGGTAGTTTATATGTTACAAAACAATTTCTTCACTAAACAATGGCAATCAAAGTATTTCATCTCCCACTCTTGATTTTCCTTGTCTTTCTGTTTATTTCCGCAATTGGGCAAGCCAAAAGAGACAACCCCAAAAACAAAACAATATCACCTTTTGATTTCATCAAAAAGTTAGAAGGTTGTCACAAGGGAAACAACAAAGAAGGAATCCACCAACTCAAAACCTACCTCGAGAAATTTGGTTATCTCAAAAACCTCAACCAAACACCTCCCACCAATGACCATTTCGACGAAACCCTAGAATCCGCCATAAAAACCTACCAGCACAACTATCACATAGAACCCACGGGAACCCTAGATCCCACAACAATATCAAAAATGACCACCCCTAGATGCGGGGTGGCCGACATCATCAACGGAACCAACTACATGCAACCTCGAAACAGAAGCCACAGGCACGGGCACGACCACGAGCATGGCTCGACCACCATCCACACAGTGTCTCACTACAGTTTCTTTAGCGGCCACCAAAGATGGCCCAACTCAAGAACCCATTTAA
Source organism: Monilaria moniliformis (assembly GCA_034509125.1). Classification (NCBI taxonomy): domain Eukaryota; kingdom Viridiplantae; phylum Streptophyta; class Magnoliopsida; order Caryophyllales; family Aizoaceae; genus Monilaria; species Monilaria moniliformis. The sequence continues at coordinate 11,177 of JAYDZE010566793.1, forward strand.
CCTATGGGTTTTTGCGCAACACTCCTGCAGAGGCCATCCCCCCCATAGTGAGTGCCTTCCAGAAATGGGCTTCGGTCTCTCGTTTCTCTTTCTCACGAGGCTGGAGATACGTCGATCTTATCATAGGCTTTCAGTGGCGAGACCACAATGACGGATACCCGTTCGATGGCCCTAACGGAGTCCTAGCGCATGCGTTCGCCCCGACGGATGGGAGGTTCCATCTCGACGGAGACGAGCTATGGTCGATCGGTGCCGTTCCCGACGCGATCGACTTGGAATCCGTTGCTCTACATGAAATAGGGCATCTACTAGGACTTGGACATAGCGACAATGAAGGTGCAATCATGTATCCTAGCATTGCTGCAGGTGTGGTCAAGAATAATCTACATGATGATGATATTCAAGGGATTAGGGCTTTATATAATTAATTAATATTTGAGAGTGAATTTGCATCATGTGTGAGAAGGCCTAGTATGTTTGTATGATAAGTTTGCTTCGCCATCTAGGTTGTAGCAATCAGACTTATATGCGTAGGTAGCATGGCGTTTGCATTGCTCTACCATTTTGTACATAGCAAAAGTGATGGCTATATTGTGTGTGTGTTTCGAAGGATTGATGTAAGGAAATAAGGAATCAATCATCTTTTGTTTTGTTATTAAGGAGAACTTACTATCTTTATTGATTATCCTATAAAACATTACTTTTCTAATAACTTTGTATTGGGAATTGACAGGGTCAATTAAAGGGATGATAAATCTATACATCATGATTTGTCCTTTTTCATGCATTTTTCGTATACTAGTAGAATGGCATATACGACTTATATTGGTTTTTCATAACAAATATGTACATATATATTAATCTTATCATAAATTTGAAAAATTCTAGATATCAAAGATTCTTGTCTTATGACTTATGAGAGTAATCAAGTGAGAACTCACATCTTTCATTATAACTAAGAACTAATCGTAACCGTTGATTTTGAGGATCAGATGGATGATATTTTGCCACGTGTAATATTAAAAAAAAT
>JAYDZE010566804.1:0-12205 GCA_034509125.1 Monilaria moniliformis
CATTTCCCTCGCAGACGAAATTACCCCTGTAATGCTATACTCGCCGCTGTATAATGCTGTCACGTATAACACAATCCTGACCATCCGTTGATATAATACAATGGTCGAGATTTGGTCTTAGTTCAACCATATAGGGCTGTTCTTAGTATAACATGACCCTTATAACAATAGTTCGTCTAATTTGACTTCCTTATCTTAAAATGGATATTTTACATTTGTCTCGATACAAATATCATTTTTTTGTCAATAAAAGAAGCATAAATAAGAATTGGAGATTATTTTTATGTTATATGCTGTACTAATACGAGCAGCTAAGTTTTTTTTTTGTTTTTTTATTATCTAATAATAGGTTTGTGTGATCAATTAACTTTATGGTACTGATTTATTGATTACAATCAGCCTTTCAATTTATGATCTGTGGTTCTTGGTGCTTCATATAATGTTTAGATAGTTGGCCACTATTAATGAATGTTAGTTGTTGAGTTGTTCAATAAAATTTAAGAACACACAATATGGATAAATATTCATAGGGATTTTAAAAAATTTGTGAGTTGTGAGGAGTCAGTAAATTTTCTTCAGACCTAACGGAGATAAAACTTGTATTTATCGGCTATCACAAGACTTGTCGAGAGAAATTGTGATTAAATATAGTTTTAATTCAACATAGATCCTTCATCTATGTTGAATTAAATATATAGGTTAGTTGCATCACTAACTTTTGTTGAGTCCGTATAGTCTCAAGGATTAGTCTTTTTTTTTTTCTGTGTTTGTTAAGGCGAGTTTTAGTTTGAATTTCTTTAGAATTTTATAATTTGTTAGTGTAGTTAATTATTATAAATACCTTATAGGCTTGAATAATAATTAAGTGTATGTGATTATAATTTGTTGTGTTTTTGTGATTTTATTTCTTATAGGTATGATACCCTATTTATTAACTGACTAACGTTGTTTAGCTGCGATATTTTATTTTTAGAAAATTAGTGATCTTCCACCTAAGAATTCGACGAATTGTCTCATCATTATGTCATCGAATTATGTCAAGCAGAATATAAATTAAATATTTTACAAAATTGAGATTTGAAAAGAAAACATAAGTTGGAGATATTTTTTAAAAAATGCTGAAAGTTAAGGTCATAAAATATAATTGGAGTTTCAAGTTCATGACGTGTGCGCACGAAAAAAGTGAAACAGGTGATTTGATCTCTAGTGTATTATATAGTGGACCAATGGAGTTTCTTGGGGTTATTTTCATCACATGGAGATTTGTAAGCAACATTTTCCACATGTTCTAAATGTTTATTATTACGTCGAATTTTTATTGCCATAGGTGTGTCAATTGTCTAACCACCTACATGTTACATGTGACCCTACTACTCATATTTTATTTCTATAAAGCTAAACCCTTCACATATTTCCGTGTTACTAAAGTTTTCGTTGAGTTCCTTAAACTGAATTTAAAGAAGATAAGGATGAAGGGATAAGTGGAAGAAGGGACAGAGCAAGAAGAATGAGGAGAAACTGCAATTTTCATAAGCTTCCACACAATGCTTCTTCTTCCTCGTGGTCGATGATTTTTGGCAATCATCAGTTGTTGTACGTTACTTCCTTTAATTTCTATTTTCTCATTTTAACCTTGTTGATACATCTATATTATATATATCAATGGAACTTCTTCTATATATTCTAATATAATTCTCGTGTAATTTATTGTGTGTGTACTATTTGGTCCATTTTTAGTTTATATGCATAAGTAGGTCGTTTCATTACTAATTAGTGATAAATAAAATTTCGAAAACAACATCACTTTTATTAATTAATTTGAAGGCATACTAAGGTGAAATTATAATACATAATGTAGCATTCCACTCCAAGATGTGTATGCTGAGATGAGAGTGCAGTCAAATTATATGCACATTAATTGTTAATCTTTCTCACCATTGTAGGAGTTTCTCAGATCCCAATCAGATTGATTTCTTCGGTAGTGATGCAACTGAACTGCAGGTATGTGTAACACCCGTTTTTAAAAATTAGGTAAGATGATAGGGAATAATAAGGCCGTTTTTTCAAGGCAATGGAGAATAAGTTTTAATATAGAGACGAATTGCAAATTAGTTTTAATATAGCCTAACCGTGCTCTTGGGAATGAATCCACTTTAGTATCTCGTTTATAAGCATGAGATATGTGCCATTTATTTCATAAGTAATAAAGCACCACACGAAGCACATGTCCTTCTCATAATTAACCTCATATAGCAAAACCAAAATATGACATTTTCCCTATATGATGCTCTTATCAATGACATGAGGGAAACACATGTAAAGGTGGGAGATAGCATAAATGAACACTAGTGGAGACTCATTTCTAATTCTAGTTGATACATACTAGAAATATCAAACAAAACACTAGCTACAAAGTAAATAACAGTTCGAGACGACAAAGCGTAACTCAGTTTGTAAGATGTTTTCTCTCCAACCAATATGTGAGGTGTTTGAGTCAATTTGTATGCGTGAGTGTGTAAGTCTGAAAAAAAAACTAAATAAAAGTGTTAATAACTGAAAACATAATTATGAAAAAATTGTTTGTGAGTATTCGTGTGTAACAGTTCAAATAAAATGTTAAACTTATACACAAACACATCCATTTTTGTTGCGCTTTCGTAATTCACATACAGAAGGTTATTTTAGAAATAAGGGCTAGTTTTTATGTATCATTATAGTCGTCGCTACTTTTTATCTTTAAAAGTCTCATTAGTGAGTGACACGTGAATCGAATTATTGGCCATGTGCAGGCAATATGTATCCTGTTGTTTGCTGGAAGAGAAAGGGAGCAGAAGTCGAAAAGCGATCATAGATCATCAGCATTTCTGCACCTCCAAGCACATGGTTCTAGAGGCCTCTCATTCAAGAAATCTCTGCAGAAACATTTCCAGAAAAGGAAAGAGAGGATGCAAGCATCCATGCCATATTAGTCAGCTAATTATGGGATTTAACTTTTAAATGATTCAAATGAAGTTGTCCCTACTGAATGTGTTGCCCACGAACCGAACAATAACCGCAGATATGTAAATATCATAATATTTGTCGAGTGATCATTAAGGTTTGGTTTAGTTGTGTTTGGTCAAACTCATGTATGAGCTTGAATTTCTCCTAAATGATGGGAGATTTAAGGTATTACTTGTATTACATTTACAAAGCCATTTAATGGTTAAGTTTTACGTATAGTAGTTATATATTAATTCAAACACAATCTGGATAAATGGTTTTGCCTAATATCTTTTTATTTCAGCGAGGCAATGCAAAATCAAACTGGAAACGGAAATAAAGTAAATGGCTAGAGAAAACAGTTTTGGTTGTTTGGGTGCTAGAGAATTAAAGGTACTTATAATCTAGAAGAAAGTCCACCTTCAACAAACCATATTCGTTGCTCCTCCTCCTCATCATCATCACAATCCTTCTTATTCTTCTTCTCTTGGCAAACATGTCAAGTTGATTTTATGTTAATATCTAGTGCTTTATTTTTCTTTATATTAGTACTTTCTCCCAAGGTTACCATCACATGTCATCAATTTGATATTCTATTTGACTACTAGATAGCAATCATATGGAGAGGCAAGAATTAAAGTAACCATTTTATTTAAATAAAAGTTGATTCTATTTAAATATAGTAATACTAGTCATGATTTACCCAAAATGACCTTTTTAAAATATATTTTTAATATTTTCAAAAATAAAATCATATGCTATTATTTCCTCCATCTATGATAAAATATTTTGTTTCATTTCGAAACCGATTTTAAGAAATTTGAAGGAATGTACGTGAAAAAAGTTAGCTGGATACATATTATTTAGCAGAATTGTTATATTTGAACTCCCCAAATTGGGTCGTCCTCAATTCCTTCCCAGAATCCCCGCCGAGTACTTGGATTTCAAACCCTTGAAGAGCTTTCCGACTTCCAGCTAACATTGATTGCTACTGAACAATTCATCTCCTAAAACCATCTCTCCGCCTGACAGTCTGTCAACGTGCTTGATCCACCGACTCTTACCCTTGCTTGAGGCTGTGGTGGTGGCAGAGCTAGTGTTCTCGCACACACACAACTGTCACTCTGTGTCCTAATCTCGTCACCTTCAGAATTCTCAAAATCATTGTGCCGCCAGTACGCAACGAGGAAATTGATCTCTTAAACTCCCATCGCCTCCCTGTTGTTAGGAATTATTGTCATCATCTAATGATACGCAGCAAAAAAATACAAACAAGAATATAATCTAGATTTATAATTGGTATAATGAGTTGAGCATATAATTACACAATAGATAGAAGACTTACTTGTTGCGTTATTCGTTTGCATGATTTGATTGAATTTTGGCAACGTGCAGGTGAATGCACTATGTATGCCAAATCAATGCAGGAACTGGTACATAATTCAATCAGAGAAAGCTAAGAAATCTATGATTGAACATATGTATTATTTCTATCTGAAAAAAAAAAAAAGAGTTGTTCTTATGCTTTAAATGTTCATAACTGCTTTATTGTTCCAAACTTTTGAACTGTTCTAAACTATTATCTTATTTCTCTACAATAGATAAATATATATTAACTGCTCCATGGACCTAGATTGTATTCTTTTGTCTACATTAATTAATTAACTAATAGTCTAACTTTAATTACTTAATGCCAATATCTTAATTTAGTCCATATATCTAATCCCCTACTTAGACTAGTATTAGATATAATACGAATCTCCAACTTTGTAACCTTGAGCAAATTAAATATACACAAAAGTTTGACCCTCCAACCTCCCATTATCAACGATGATCTAATCAAAGTCTGCACAAAACTTCTAAACTACGTGTGCAGTGAACTCAATATACAAATGATGTTTACATGGCTTCAGTAACCTAGCCTTTGCATGAAGTTTATGTAATATCCTTTCATTCACAAACCACTCGATTGAGCTTAGGATCTGCCATGTGTTTATACAAGTAGCTCATCATTTTGTCTCATCTTTATCATATGCCCCATTCGATAATATTCAATTGCTTTAATTGAATATATCATTGCACTAGCCAGCGACTTAATGGTCAAATTATATAGAGAAATTGAGCGTTTTCTCAAAATTGCAATAGAGGAATGAATCCAATTCTTGGCTCAACTACCATTTCATTTGTCTCATGATGTAACCAACACGAGTCTTTGTTTTGGTCTCCCTTTGGGAGGCAAGCATTGTACAAGGTCAAAATACACCATTCAACAAACAAAATGAGTAATGACGAGTACCACATCCACATACTAATAAACCATAGACAATAAACAAATGGTTTAATAGTAGGGCATTCTAATACTCTCCAAAGTATTCATGTGTCCATCACAAATAACAAATATCTCGTAGCTGTGAGAACTACTACATTCTCTAAGAATGTGATGCAAACCATATGTTAACCTATGGCATATCATCAATATCTCATTCCCAATGATCATTGATTAAGTTTATTTTAGAATTACACTACATCATTAGTGTCTCATCCCACTAATGAAGGGAACATATTTAAGAATAATGACAAACAATCAAATAACTATTCTGATAAATGCAAAAAACTAATAGATAATCAGTTTTTTATAGAATATGATCAAGTAATGATGTCTCAATATAGATTGTTTCTAAGACATACAAATTTTAAACTCCCACTAATTCAAAGTCATCTGCCAATATGTCTAACATCTAAACACTCAAAGTGCTTGTTGTGCTTTCTTGTACATACAGACTTGGTGAAAGGATCAGCCAATTTAAATAGAGGGTACTTTTTCTGATTTTACGTTAGCCTTTTCTATAAATTCGGTTTTTAAATCTTGATTTTAGTGGTTAAACCGACAGTTGTACTCTGTTTGGAACTATTCCAATTTATTGCACCACCATTAAGGACAAACTATGTCTAAACATAAACTTATAGTCATCACAGTCTACTTGGAAACTAACATTAGTATACCTAGTAACTGATAACCATGACTGCCCACCATAGACCAAGTATCATTTATTAGTCCCTCTAAGGTACTTAAAAATAGTTTTGATAGTTTTCAAAAGTTCTCCATTGAGGTTTTGCTGAAATTGATTGGAAGATCGATGAGGATTCCCCGAAATTCGGGAACCTATAGGATGATGTTTAGAATTTAATTATCATGCAAATTTAATTAAATCTGCCTAGGACGCAAATTGGCAATTAATTAATTCAAAATCATAGATCATGATACCTAAGAGTTCGAGCCATACCTTTTAATTACAGATCTTCTGTTTGTATACGATGGCTTGCAACTCCCACCACTCTACCAATATTCTACCTCGAATATTCTAACTTATTATCCAAATCCAGGTTTCAATGTAGGGTGGACAACATTCTATCAAACCTATAGCTAGAGTGAAGAAAATAAATAAAATAGAGAGAGACAGAGAGAAAACACGCTAGGCGTGTTTCTTTGTACACTGACATACTGAATTTAATTCTTCATTCCCCTATTTATAGAATATGTAATGCACTAGGCTAGAGATATAAGGAAATTTGGATTGGGTCTCCCTATTTGGCTTTGACTAATTAAATTGTGCCATAATTTAATTCAAGCCCAATAGAATATTAATTTGGACCACTATAGAATATTGACTTACTTGTGCAAATCCAAATTACAAATCCTAGATCTCATTTTTAATTAATTTATTTCTCGAATTTAAGATTCTAACATCTATTAATTAATTTAAGCATATTGCTATCTTTAATTAATTAATATCTTTTTACCAAGAGTGGTCTAGTCCAAGAACATCATATATTAGACTGGAATAAATTCCAACCGGTTATGCTTCGTATAATAAATTCATTTTCTCGAACACCTCTTGTGGATACTATCAACCTGGACTCTTCCAGGACACGATTCAACGGAATAACAATCCTAGCACTGCTAGATATTGATTATCATTACCGAAGATACCAGGATTCTTGGGTTACAAAAAACTCGCACCTTTTGATAAGTCAAAGTAGTGCATTATCAATACCATATGCTCAATGTTATATACAAATATTAAGAAACAAATAGTCACCGAGGTCTCGTCTTTCAGTAATCAGCAAGAAATGCTTATCTCAACGTGAATCCATTCAGTGCTATACCACACCAATATCGTTAGTCTTCCAAGGTTATGATACTTTTGAACTAACACTATAATTTTTCACGATAGGTCGTCCAAGTCTATCTAGGTTATGAAATTTTATTTTCTTCTGCAAGGCATCGACTGAGAGCCTTTAGTGATGATCTGACCATCATTCAATTTACATTGCATAAGACCTAGACTTGCTTGATCAATTATAATCTTAGATTATATTTGCTCACAATATAATCACCAGATTATAAAAGACAAACCATGTAACAATAATATCTCTTTTCAAGTGCCAGAGACTCGAGTTCTTAGAGTTATTAATACATAAGCAGCTCGTAAATCATGTTTCCTATGATACAACTCCAACAAAAATCTATCTATCATGCTAAGCGCATAAGCCACATCTGACCCAGTTCATGTCATGACACACATAATAGATCTTATTGTCGAAGCGTATTTGGTCTCTTTATGTAATTCATTTTCTTGTCTTTAGAAGGGCACCCATTCTTAGACATGGGAATGCTATGTCCTATATGAAGAATTTCTTTCTCGGAATTCTCCATTGAGAAGCGCCTTAGCAACTTTTCTATGTAAGTGGATTGTGATAATCTCAACAACCTACTTGGTCTATCTTAAAAGATCTTTATACCAAGGATGTAAGAAGCATCATCCAAATTCTTTACCACAAAGGAACTGGACAACCAATCTTTCATGGAACGATCACTGCCCATAATCAAAATGTCATCAACATATATGATAATGTAGACAATGTTTCCATTCTCGCACTTGCTATAAACCCATGGATCTTATTCACTTCTAACAATATCAAAAAATTTGATATTCTTGTCAAAACAAATATTACAACTCCTGGAAGTTCGCTTGAGTACATAAATGGACTTGTTTAGCTTGCATATTGCATTCAGTCTTTCTTTTGATACAAAACCTTCAAGTTGTGTTATATACACATTACCTTTGAGTTCTTCATTGAAAAATGAGGTTTTACATCCATTTCCCAAACGCTAAAATCATAGTACGCAACTATTTCAAGTAATATCCTAATGAACTTGATTTTAGTGACCAACAAAAGGATCTCATTACAGTGAATGCCATCGTACCGACTATAACCCTTCATCACTAACCTAGCATTGTGGGCTTGTACCTCACCTTTTGCATTTATCTTCTTTTGAAGATCCATTTGCAGTCTATGGGTCAATCTCCAAGTGACAATTCAACTAGTTCCCAAACTAAATTGAAGTACAACGAGTCAATTTAAGATATTAAGGCTTCCAACCACTTTTCTGGTCGATGTCAAACACCGTTGTAGTATAGGTCTTAGGCTCAACATCATCCGAATTGATGTCATCATCTTAGTTCTCAACAATTAGATTTAGTCTTTTAAGTACACGACAATTTCTTCGAGGCCTATTAAGATGATTTTGCATTTGTTTAGACTGTTTATTCTAAATGTAAGAAGGTTCATTTTTTGTTGAGTTTTTCAACACTTTGGATATTCTCATGAATTTCACTATGATTTTCATGAGGTGCAGATGATGTAACTATTGTATCATCTTGTTTTTTTACGCATCTCATTGCCTTAAGGTGACCCTTTAAGAGTCTCTCTTAGGGTCCATCTAAGAATCATTACCCCCTTCCAATAGATCATAAACTCTCACTAAGTTCCTGTCCACTCCATTGGACAGATCCTCGTCCTCAACGATATATTGTGGTTCTTGAATTTCTTCATGATCTACCATGTTGTGACCTTGTTCCTTGGAGACGAAGTCATCTTCAAGAAACTTCACATTTCTAGAGATTATCATCTTGTGATCTCCAGGACAGTAGAACTCATATTCTTTAGTATCCTAATGATATCTACAAAATTACATTTCTCACTTTTTGTTTCCATGACCCCAAAAAATATAAGAGACTGACAACACTCATCATGGATCGAACCATATCTAATAATGTTCGAGTTCTCCTCTTGGATACTCTATTAATTTGTTATGTACTTAGAGGTGTGCAGTCCGACTGAATTTCATGTAATTTCAAGTAATCAAGAATTTTTCGGTTCAAGTGTTTTCCTCATCGATCTGATCGAAGAGTCTTGATACTTTTTCCAAATTATTTTTTGAGTTCCCACTTAAACTCTTTAAATTTCTCGAGGGCCTCAGATTTGTGCTTAATGAAAAACACGTATCCATAACTCGAAAAATCATCAGTAAAAGTGATGAAATACGAATAACCATCACTTGCTTGAGTTGGAAACGGTCCGCACACATATGTGTGGATCAACTCTAGCACGACTTTGACATGTAACCCATTCACAGAAAGTGGTTTATTTGTTTTCTTTCCTTTGAGACAAAATTCGCAAGCACCATATGATGTGAAATCAAATTATGGGAGATTGTCTAACTTTCTCAATCTTGCTGATATTTTCTCTTTGGTATGACCAAGTCGAAAATGCCAAAGATAAATAATATTATCCGTATTACTTAGTTTATGCCTTTTGTTTTGCACATTGAGAATATTTCGCTCACATCTAAGCATATCTAATACCAAGGATTGTGATTTTTCATAGACACATTTATCTCAATGACAAGTATACCTGGACTCTCACTAAATGTACCTTGTGCCATGAATTTATGGAAGTCTCTATTGCAGTGCCCCTTCTCATGACATAATAGACACCCACCTTTTGACAATATCGTCTCTTCTTAGCCTTTCCACTTTTAGGCTTTAGAACAACATCATTGGATGGTTATGTTCTCTAGGCGGTTAAAAACTCATAGATAATAACATGATACAGTGAGCCGATGCAGCATCCTCAATGTGTTTTCATGAGCTTCTTCATTAAAAAAAACATGTTCGAGAGATTCATTGTCAAGAATGACACTAATTGATTTGTCCATCATATATACTCAACTTTATCTAGCCTTAGCACCAAGTACAAACAACGAAGTCATTCCATAAAGTTTTACCCAGTCAATTTATATGTTTACATCAAACAATGAAACGTCAAGATCAAAATTCAAATTGAACATAAAATAACAAAAAGCAAATTAGAAAGAGCAATTAAAGATCACATTTGTGCCCCAAGCAAAAAATATGGATTTAGATCAAATATAAATCAGAGTGGTCCAAGATCCAAGTCTATATTATCGTAACCCCTACTTTGGCTGATGACTACAATAATATCATTATGTAGGCGTCTAAGCCAATTACAATGATAATTTTGCAATTCTTGGTTTACTAATCCAACTATTCTGCGTCCATAAACTATTTTGGTCGCTTTGGCGTCTCGAAATAATTTAAGAAAGTCAACTCTGTCACATGATGTCAATCATGCATCTATGAATGACCCTTGGCCTCATGGATTTAGAGTAAACTCTATTGCGTAAAACTCGTGGTCGAAGAGGTTAGGTGTATCAAACAAATATGAAGGACGATGTGTTTGGTCCTAAACCAAGACTTATATTTAGTAAGGTTAGTGATACTAATTGCTCAATTTAATATCAAATATTAAATTCTAAAATAATTATTGGGTATTGCCTACCCAGGCATAAGAAATGCGGACCCCACACATTGGGCGTCATCTACCCATACACTGTAACGCGAACTACATATATTGGACGCTGCCATCCGAAATATAAAGCATACTCTAACTACCCATATATAAAAGCGGTCTCTAACTATCGAAACATAAAATCGGTCTCTAATAAGCATAAAATTAAATTGCATGCTTATCACACAGGAAACCAAACAATGCACAACGAGTAAAGTTCATTAATCCAATTGAAATTTTATTCTCTAATTAAATGTAGATTAACAATTTATATTCATTCCAAATTAATATAATTGTACATTTAACATTAATTCCAAATTAATATAGCATTTCATTTAATATTAATTCTAAATTAATATTAAAATATACTTAATATTATTATTTAAAAATCGCGGCCCAGCCCAAGTAAAACCAGCGACAGCAGCCTTGTGTCGAAAGCGTTGAGCACAATAAACAATTGAAATTAAGCTGCCCAAGCGCAGGGTAATAAGGTTAAGCCCATACCCGACCCGCGGCCTACGGGCCCAGAAACCCGTAGCCCGACCCAGACCTAGGCCCGTTAGGGTTCTATGGTTGAAGAAAAACCGTTGTCGCCGCCCACGCCTGTGTTTTTTCCTTCTCCCGTCACGACCATGCCAAACTACGATGCCTTTGTTGCCGAAAATCTATGTCGCGCACCATACTGTCGTCGATTGTCCAGCAACCGAGACGATGCGGAGGAGAATCACACCAGAGCAGCAATTTCGCGCAGGGGTTTCGTGATGGACCTACGCTGCACCGACGGCGTGCCTTGGGGTTTCGTGATGGACCTAAGTTGCACCGACTGCGAGCCTTGGACCTCTTTCTCCCCTTGCCGTCACACCCACAGCCGCCTTTGAGCCGTCACCCACAGTCACAGCCGATATCGTTCGTCGTCGTCATTGATTGCCTTGCAATCAAGACGACGCGAAAGAAGCATTTTCGTACAGAAAACTTAGGTTTTCTTTTGCACCAAACGTCGGCCTCCATCCACCGTTGATCATCGTCTCTGAGAGGTCGCCGCAAATCATACCTCACTCGCTGTCGTTGTTGATTGACCTCTGTCTCGTCTCCCAGAATGCAGCAACCGACCGTTATCTCCAAAGAGGCAGCGGTGGAGGAAGGAAATGGAAAACATTGCAAAACACAGTACCCTTTATTGTTGCTGCCGTCGGCAGGCACCGAACGCAACAGCTCCTGCAACGCCAACGATTAGCCGGCTTTGAGCAGATTCTGTCGCGATGGTGATCAGAATCAAGCACACCATTGCTTGATTCTGGTTGCAAAAATCAAACCATTTTGTTTAAAATCAAAGTCCAATTTTGATTTTCCCAACGATGACGATGCCTTGCACACGCTCGGCATTCAACAATGTTTTTGGGAGCTATGCGCGGTTAGGGGGTTGACAACCCTGTTTCGATGGCAACAGGATTCCTTCCGTCGCCTCACGTTGGAGTTTCTAAGCACACTGGAGGTGCATATGTCCGGG
>JAYDZE010566815.1:0-12204 GCA_034509125.1 Monilaria moniliformis
TTAATTTAATATCCAATATTAAATTTCAAAACAATTACTGGGTGCCGCCTACCCAGGCATAATAAATGCGGACCACAAATATTGGGCGCCGCCTACCCAAACATAGTATCGCGGACTACAAGTATTTGTTGTTGTTGCTTTGAGGGTTCTCTAGAAAAACTGTTAAGTATATATATCATTTTATCCCTCGTGTTAATTGCATTGAACTAATGCATTTCCGTAGTCGGGTATAAAAGATTACACTTTTTAAAATATTGGGTAAAAGATAAAACTGTGTTATAGAATATAGTATATTACTGTAACTTTTGAAGTTCATCTTTTCTATTACTGAAAATTGACTCCATTGCAAGCATGTCCAATGGATGGACGTTTTCCTTAGGTGAATGAAGGAAAAATCCCTGAAAATCATCTTGCTTTGCAAATGTTAGCTGAGGAAATGCTTCAGTGACCAAATTTAGAGGTATCTTGCAATATTACTTGTCACTTTTAAACCACAACTCCTCTTTAGTTATTGCAGCCTAATTTAGAAGAGGTAACCTGCGATATTACTTCTCAATTTCAGAGCAACAGATGAAATGAAATTATATTCTCAAGTATGTGTTCTTCATGTCAGTAGAATACAAAATTTTGTATATGTAGTGGACATGGAACTAGCAACAATTTTCTCATTTTTGGGATAAAGATGTGGTTCGACAACATCTATCTAAGTCATCCTACCCCTGGAGATTTCTCCAGATTCAGCCCTTGATTACGACTTACGAGTTAATATGGTTGATCAATAGTGACTACAGGGAAGTAAAAGAAAAAAAAATAGATGTGGGTGAGTTGATTTTGACAGCGCATGTGATTTACAAGTGTGCAACTTTTCTTTCTCTTTCTGAAATTTTGATAGGCCCAAGTGCAAAACAACCACCTGGCAAATCCTTGTATGCAAAATTTACAGACGCAGGTATCAATCCACTAGAGGCTGAACATGGATTGGGGTTCAGCTGCTGAGATTGAGGATGTGGAAGTGCCCCCTGCAGTGGTTGGTTTCTTGTTCCTCTATATGCTGAAACTTCATTTTTTTACCATCAAGCTTGATACTATATACAAATTTCTAATATTTGTATTCATTACATGTTTTATATTCCTGACATGTATCTAACTGATTCAGTTTGGTTGACATATCAATTTACATCCTCATATAGAACACTAGTCATATTTTGGCTTCCACCCTTAATTTCATGTTACTTTTAGTGGTGAGGAAATTGGATAATGTCTAAGTTTAATTCCAAAATTTCCTTAGTTTTCGCATTTTAGGTCTACGAAGTTGCAGTCTCTGAGAATAATAGCGTATGAATACTTGAAAAATGAAATGTATAACGTGTGAAATTACTCAATATTTTCATGTAGAATTGTTAATACTTTGTGTTGCCTTCTCCTAGTTTGAATAAACTGATTAAGAACTTGTTATTGCAGGGATATGGAGCTCTTTACTTGATCACAGCATTTCCAGTCATTATTGGTGTTTCAGCTGTGCTGAATTTGTTTATAACTCATTCCAGTAAATACTAGTGATTATGCATTTCAAATTGTTAGTTGATGTGTTTATACTGGCAGATAAATGAAAATATAGATATTCAATATTGTATTATTAGGTGGTGGTTTCTTTAATGAAGGATAGGAAATGGTTCTAAAGTAAACGAATGTCTAAGAAAGTTGAATAAAATATGAACTCAGTCAAAGGTTGATTTTGCTGTTTAAAACCTGCGTTGTGACTTGCACGTCCCCTCAAGTCGAGAGAGAGGGAAGGACGTGACGATCATAAGCAAATCTTTGTTAGACATGGTATCCACGTTTGATAATTGATGATATAAGTAGAGGCCAAATCTTAGGCCAAAGTCTGAAAGATGAGTGCAACTATGAGTATGATTCAGGAAGCAGCAGCCTTGGCTCGCAAGGAAAGCATTGACAAGGAGAGGCAGATATCGGTGGATCCAATTTCAATGCAGAAGAAAACGGAGGCGACGTCTGTACTAGTGCATCATTTGTTGCCACCAGCTGCAAGTGGAAAATTTGTAACCTGCAGTCTCCCCAACTCGCCACGCTTCGAGTTGAGTTCCTCAACGCACAAGAAGAAACGCACAAACCAGCAGTCGCCACTGACACGGCAGCAGTCAGTGGCCCTTGGCAATCTGGAGCGGCTGCGCATGCAGAGGAGCAAGTCATGCGGGGAAGGAAGGGCATGCCAACCATCCATGGAATTGGATCTATGGCCCCGGAGGGACAACGAGAACAAGGTGAAAGCAGAAGGAGGAGGTGGCGAGGGCAAGGTCAAGGGCAAGGCCAAGGGAAAGGGGGAAGACAAGTTCAAATGCGGTACTTGCTTGTTCCTCCCAGGCATAGGCAGCAAGGGTAAAGCCACAGTGCGGAAGGAGGTGGAAGAGCACGAGCACGAGCATGCGGACATAGTATCCCAAAGGGTGTCTCTGGAGAAATTCGAATGCGGGTCGTGGAGATCATCGGCCATCATAAACTCCCCAGACGATGGAGATGCTACGTCAAATCTCTTCTTCGATCTGCCCTTGGAGCTGATGCGATGCGCCAGTGTCAACGATGCAGAATCCCCAGTCACCACCGGATTTCTGTTTGATAGCAATCAGAAAGGGGTTCACAAAGTCAGGAAAGCGCACGAGTCACGCCATGTTCGCTTTTCGTCGTCTTCTTCACCCACTTCACCTTGCTTCCGCAAACAAAGGGATGATTTGACTGCCTTCTTAGAAGCACAGAGCGCATAATTCTAATTCCTTCCCATATCATACCAAAAAAGTGTGGAAGACAAACTGATGATGTATCAAATTGAACAACAACTTAATAAATTAATAGAATAGAAAAGAATAGGTACAACACACTCTTACAAGAGCGTTCTCTGCAACACAGGGCCGATGGTTTTGAGTTCGAATGTCTTGACAGCTCCAGCCACCTGACGCAATGTAGTATCCATAACATAGGGAACTCCATCGAGCGTGAATTGGGACTGGGAGTGATTGAGAAATTGGGTGCAGGGTTCGCGGCGGTGCGCAATGGTCCCGTGATAGTGGAAGTAGCCAATGCGGTCGTACGTATTGTGCGTCGTCTTCCCCACCAAGTTCTGCGACATATGCACTCCAGTGGCAAACACGTTCCGCGGCTGCACCGCATACTTCCTGTCCCTCCTTTTGCCTCTCTTCACATCCTTGTACACTAGCTTCTCGAATCCCCATTTCCTACGCAACAAGTTCAATCTTAATTTCACCTACTACCCTAGTCTCTAGATATATCAATTACCATATATATATATATACGTACCTGGAACGCTGGGGAGCGTCCTCGGAGAGGCAGAGGGAGCTGGACATAGGCATCTGCACCATGGTGAACTGAGTGAACTCCGAGAGGGAATCCATAACAGTGTCGATGCTGGTTTTCTTGGGGACGTATACGAATTCGTCGACATCAAAGAAGAAGATCCATTTAGCCGAAAATCGATAGCGATGCAGGCAATCATTGACTATAAGGAACTGATTGTGATAGTAGCCATCGAACCTCTCCTGCTCCCTCACATCTTGCAGCGTCACGAATCCTTTATCCATCCACGGCCTCAGCACCTCCCTCAAGCCCTCGTGCACGCCCCCGGCGTCGTGTATTACAAAATGCGACTTCGCCCCCAACAGCCTCACATGGTACGCCATCCACTCCCGCACCCTCTGCGGACTCAGATTCCCATACAGCGGCGATCCGCAATACAGATAATCATACTCCGGCGCCAATTCCCACACCGCCTTGTACTCCTCCGCCTTCTCCTCTAACGCCACAATCGTGTCGGTGCCGCTGTCGACGCCTCCGGCGTGGACTAGAAGCTGCCCGCCGATTCCATCCGCGCCCGCGGGGGTGGGGAAAGTGCAGTTCACCACTACCACGGTGTAGACGCGGCCGTAGCCCCAATCGGGTAGGATCTTGTATCCGGCGGTGGAGATGCTAATATTAGTAGCATTGCGCGACACCCACTGGCACTCGTAGGTGGGCTTGCCGTAGAGGTGGAGGGGCTTCGATGAGAGACCGACGACGGCGAAAGTGCGGGGGCCACCACGGTAGGCCGACATCAGGATGAAGTTGTAAGCAGCGGAGCCGTAGGGGTTGAATGCCCGCGTCAATACGCCGTCGCTTGAGATGTTGTCTTTGTGGGGGGCGGGGGCGGGGACGGGGGCGGCGGAGGAGGAATTGGAAAGAGCGGTGGGGGCGGAGAGGCATCGGCGGAGGTCGGAGGGGGAGAGGAGGAAGCGCGAAGGGAGGAATTGGAGGACGGTGGCGAAGGTGCAGAGGAATAGGAGAGCGGTGAGGAAGAGTTTGAGCTCAGCTGCGCAATTCCACACCATTCCCACAAACATTCTCCTCTCATCTTTGTGTTTGTTGTTATCCACCATCTTCAAGAAAGAGAATTCCCAGTTCCGACTGTGGATCTATTCTTTCCCTTTCCCTTTGGGCGGTTTGATATTTAGTTGGCGGTGCGCTGGTAATAGATGCTCTTTGATGAACAATTCCAAATTCTTTATATTAAATTATTCTAAAGTTTTTGCTTTTTCCTGGGAAAGCTAATCACCAGTCCCCACCCTCCTCCGCCTCCCTGTATTATGACTCTCACTTCTGTTCTATATTTCAATCATTTATAATTAAATCGTCAAGTAATTTCTAATATCAGATAATCAACCAATATTTGTTTACTGGATATATATTAAAATACGGTAGAATTCAGTCACAAAAATATGCACTCCATTGTTATTTATTTGGCATATATGTTTGTCCGGTTAAATTGAAAGGAATGGTTTTAGTTCTTGAATTAATCTTCTTGCTATACTTAATTAATACAATGATTAAAAAGTGCCAAATCCTATATTTCGCCTTTTTTTGTTGGGAAAAGTTTATATTCGAATATAAGAAATATGGATTTTACTTGTTTATCGGTAACTTTAGTTCCATTTTGTCTTCGTTGGTGGGCCACCTCCACGTCTACACTGTGTGAGAGATGATTAATGATTAATGATCAATGATTAATGATTAAGAGGCAGCTAGCTAGCGTCGGTAGGGGGAGGAGGAAGGACGCGTGTTTGGTGGGCACTTGAGCAGTTGGTTGGTCCATTCTATCGTGCCACATGGCTGCACCTGCACCGTCTCTCTCAACCCAATCACATTTTCCTATTTCTCTTGCTTCTCATCTTCGATTCCAAGAATGATTAAATTCCCGTAAGTAATTTCATTCTCATACTCATATTTTGTTGTTAGTATGTTTTCCCAATCGGCTGTTGAATATTAAATCAAACGTCGGTAAGTCTAGAAGTTATTGAATAGTCAAACTATTGATTGTAAAGCATTCCAAATTGGCAAGTAAGAAGATATTGAATAGTCAAACTATTGATTGTAGAGCATTTCCAAATTGCAAGTAAAAGAATTTAGTATGCTATTTATATTTGGTAGTTAATTTCCGATTCAGAAAACAAAATTCGTGGAACTAGATATAGTGTAGAATTCGTCGGCACCGCCGTCGTGTTTTGGCTCCGACGGCGTCGTCCCCTTCGTCGCTTCCTCCGTCATCATCCCCACTGAAGTAATCAAATTATACACCGCGAATATCAACGCCGTCGTCAACTGCTTCATACAGCCGCGATGTGCTACCGCAGAATGAGCTATAGTTGCACGACTACACATCATCCTCCTCTTCCGCCACAACGTCAAATTCTTGATCGAATGCAGTGTCGAAATATGCGGCTTTAGAGTCGCCGCTCGCCCCGAACAACATGTATCCCTTCTTGCATCACTTACAAAAGTTTGAAATTGTTGAGGTAGAATCATAAGCTACATGGATGAGAAGTCTTGTAGATAAAAAATGGCAAGATAAACAAGTTTATCAATTTGATTATGAAATCAATTTAAATAACGCTTTAAATCATAATATAATAAGTACTTACACTTAGTATAGACACATAATAATAATTATTAAATGAGAAATTAATATTATCTAACATAAATATATCAACTAACTTCAATTGATTGTGCTATTTATAATCGATTCATTAATATATAACTAGCAAATTATATATCTACTCAGCATAATTTGATAAAAACGATGCTTATGTAATTATTAAAATAAACTATTAAAATCTAAGTTAAAAGTCAATTAAATCAATTAAGATTTAAACTTTAGCCCAAATTATTTAATTAGTAAAAAGGCCAATTCTTAAATAATTTTGTAGCTCATTCTTCTTAATAAAACCAAGTTCATAGTTTTATTTTATCTTATGCCCAACATTAAGCTCAACTAAAATAAAAGAATCCATTTTTATCTCCCTCTAAAACTCGTTTCTCTCTCTTTGTTCAAAACAGAACACAAACACACACATAAACAACTTCCCTCTCTCTCTCGATTTCTCGTCACACACACAGACAACCATCAGCCATGGATAGAGGTGTTGCACTTGGGACGGAGACAAAGCTGCCGTGAAATCAACGCCCAATTAATGAAATTTTCTGGTAGCACTTATAGGCCAGTGGTGGAGTCGGTCGATCCCCCGATTCCACTTGGATCTGCCACACCCGCATCCACCACTATTGGTAACTATAGTTTAGGTATTTCATTTCATTTATTTAATGTGTCATATAAAGCGATATTAAAGACTATCATAAAATAAATCTCTATGATTGAACATATAAAAAGATATATTATTGTTGAATAGACACTTGATCTTGATGTGCTTCTTTAATATTACAAAATTTAATGGTTTAATCATTTTTTTCCTATTTATTGCATATCGTTAACGTTATCACGAAACGCAATGTCCCTATATTCATACTCAAGTTCTTTTTCCCTAATTGCACTAGATAAATCAAATGTTGTAAATAACAATTTTATATATATTAAATCACAAAAATAACCTTAATGAATAGCGTTGCAAAATTCTCGCCAGTCGCCACGGACAAAATGTTGAAATTGCAAATTGTAACATGTATATGGTATTTGTTATTGAGCGCACATTAGCCCATTATTTAGATTTCTAATAAATCGGTGCAATCGATAAATTAATTTAACCAAATTTAGTCTTATGTTGCAAGTGTGTTCGAGTCCATGTATATATTTCTAGAAAATTGATTATTTTCCAGCTGCACTTCAAATTTAATGCCACCATTGTTAGTATGTTATTTATCATGGTAGAAGCAGTTTTTGTCCAATTAATTAAAATAATATAATTCTTGTAATAAGAAAAATATGGTGAATGGGAAATCTTGTAGGTGTCTGCAGCCAGTTAATTAATTAAAGTGCACTTGTGGTCCGAAAACGGGACTAGTTAAGCATTATTTTCAAAGGGTTGATCCAATTAGTAGTAGGCACTACTACTCTATCCATCAAATCTATTAGCCACACTACATCAACTAAAGCTCAGCTCCCACAAGAAGAGTTACACTGTTCGTCCTACCACCAATCCATCCGGCTTTATGTACATGCGTTATAAATTAGTTTCTACATACTAAATCAATAAAACTAGGCAAGCTTACAAGGAATTGGAAAGGAAGGTGTATGTATTAATTAATCAGAGGAGCGAGGTTGGAGTGTGTGCGGACCACGTCGAGTATTTGAGCTCTACATATTGGGCACTTCCCGGTGCTCCAATGCAGCTCGTTGGCGCATTCGAAGCAGGTGCACATGTGTCCGCACCTGTACAGAACGCAGTCCACTTGCACTTTGCAGCACACGCAACATCTTCTTCCATTATTCGTGCCCCTTTTCCCTGGATGAGTGAGAGCGGCCGCAACTTCCTTCTTGATGGAGCGGTGTACTTTGATCTGCATATCCGTGCAGCATTTCATTGATTTTCTCAGTTCGGATATCTCCTCATGCAGCTGCTCCATATGCCTTCTCAACTCATATATCATATCCATTTCCTGTTCACTTAGCACTCTATCAATCACTATACTCTTATATATAATATACCTCATCTCCGTTCAATCTACTTTATATACGTCAAGTGCAATGTTCTCTCGATAAAAAGGTACTTACAAATGTAGGACGGGCACTACACGAGGAGTTGCGTCCGGTCATGTCCTGAGAGCGGTAATTGGTGGAAGGCGAGGCAGCCTGATAGGAGCACTCACTTGGTTCTTGACCTTGATTCTGCTTCTGCTTCTCATTCTCATATTCAGGACATTCAACAAACTGTTGCCTCTCAGTTCCTTCATATTCATAAACGTATTCTCCCTCTTCATCTCCTCCCTTGAATACTTGTTTTTTGTCTTGTCTTTGGTCTCCTTGACTACGACATATCATAAGTTGATCAATTTTGTCCCTCATTCCACTCGACAGAAAATTTGAGACACTTTTTCTGCAAATTAAATAAATCCCAAGCATTAACCAAAGAAAACAGAGGAGATGTAGAGTTGTTGGAATTTGAATTGACCTGCATAGGAGTAGACGAATCTCTTCCTTTTCGGCGAAGGGATCAAGCATCTCCTGATACCTTTCCTGCCTGAGATATTCCCAGTCGCTACGTGGGCGTGATACTTGTTCAATCCACTCCGTGTTGTTTGCTTCTCTCGTTTGGTAATCAGGATGAGGAAAATCAGCCACCCAGTATGCTTCTGTTTCCACCATTTGCAGGCACGCTCCTTGATCATTTTCTTTCGATTTCTCTGCCTCTTCACTTGTCTTATGGCTACTTTCTTGCATAATAAATGTGGTTTCTTCATATCGGATGGCATCTTCCTCTGCTCTCAGACAACTCCTCCCATTACATCTTTTCTCTTCTTCTTTCACTTTCTCAAAATGCACCGTACTACTGCTTTGGCCCTTTTGATTGACTCGTGGCCTACGAATATAAGAAAAAGCTCACGCTACTGATCTGTGTTTGAATCATTGTTGGAAAATAGGGGAGAGAGAGAGAGAGAGAGAGAGATGAGACCTAGGTATATGCGGCTCAAAGGGAATGGGAACGGTATTGGAATGTTCACCTTCCATGCGACGACGCAGCAATTTAAGCTTAAGCACAGCCTATTTGGAAGAGCATATACACATACTAATAGAATTAAAGAGATGAGGGGGAATAAGAAATGAATGAAGTAAAGTAGGTACCTGAATGCGGCCACGATGTGAGAATTTGGACACTGATTTACGAGCATGAAGCGCATCAATCTCCTTGCGCCTATCTCGCTCCCTCTGCGCGATCAGATCAAGGTAGGCCTGCCGCCCCCTGATGCGCGGCGACGGTGAGATCATACACCTCAGCTCCGAGTGATCCAACGACGTCCTAATTCGAGGAGGCGAGACAGAGCCAGCTTCATTGGGCGTCAGTTTCCTGATAATGTCGACCACTCTCAGCCTTTCGCTCTCCGTGGCGTCGGAGTCCCTCCCGCGGATGGAAGACCGCCCGCTCAACACGGTTCTGTCCGACTCCCAGTCGCCGATGATGGAGTCATCGTCCATTACGAGGGGTGCCGGAGGGAGGGGTGGAGGAGGGGGCGCCCCGCGCTCGAAGCCTCTCCATTTCTGGACTAAGGAAGATACGCCGCCCGAATTCGGATTATCGGGCGCCTTCGAAGGAGTGCCGTTGCCGTTGGCATTGGGGGGAAATACAATCTCCCTCGCCCGAGCCCATTTGTCCGCGTATGAGTAGGGGCTCTTGCTGTTATTGTTGTTGTTGTTGCTGCTGCTGCATTGAGGTGCAGCATCGGAGGAGGCGGTTTGCCATTGTGGTTGGTGAACCCAAAGATCGCCTAGGTCCAAGTTGTTGAGATTGTTTTGGAAGAAGGGGGAGGAGGGGACGATTTCAACTTGGAAAGAGGCCATGGACAGTTGGTTAGGTAGGTAGTTAGGAGATATTAGTTATGGTTCTTTCTGAGCAAAACAATATTGATCAAGGAAGCAAGAATGGATTTGGGGCGGGTTGAAGATGGTGGCATCCATGTAACTAATAAATGTGTGGGCGACCGTTGAGTTAGTTCCAATAACCACGCTTCTCCCTTGTCTTTACTTCAATCCTCTCTCATCCTACTCCTGCTCTCTGTGTATGCTATATATATAATATACTCATTCCATTCATATCATATATTAGAGTTTCAATATATATATTTATATGTAGCTTAAGAGAATAATTATTTTATTATACAAATTTAAATATGGACTAATATTCGCTATATTCGTATAGCATAAAAGGTGACTAAGTATAGATGTTAGTATGTTTTCTTAAATTTATGTAGCATATTGGTCAAAACGAAGTGAAAAATAAATTTTATGAATCATCCGGACCCATCTTTCCAGATGGAACAACAAGTGCATGATTGAAGAGATGCACCAAGTGATCACATGCTTGGCGCGACGTTGGTCTCTCAGAAGGTGCAGTTTTTGTGCAGCGCATGGCTATTTCAAGCACTTGCAACATAGCACTTAACTCGTTGGGCAACAGCGGTTTCAACATCGGATCTAGTAGCTCCTCGCCACCGCCACCACCCTCCATGCGCGTCTCCACCCATCGCACCATGTCCATGTCCACCCCAAATCTCTCATCCGTCGGCATTCTTCCAGTCACTAGCTCCACAAGCACAATTCCCATGCTGTAAACATCGCTCTTCTCTGTGGCCTTCATCGAGTAGGCATACTCTGCAACACATCATACCAAACCATTATTCAACTGCTAATCTAATCATTCTCTGATCAAACACATACATACCTGGAGCAATATAGCCGTAGGAACCTGCAAACCACGAGTTGGATTCTGTGTTTACAGAATCTTGATTGTCAGTGATGGCTTTGGCCAGCCCAAAATCTCCCAAATGAGCCTCCATGTCGGCATCCAGCAACACGTTGCTGGACTTAACATCCCTGTGAAGTATCTTGGGCACACAATCGTGATGGAGATACTCCATCCCCTGAGCCAACCCCACGGCTATCTTCAATCTCGTGTCCCAGTCCAGTATCTTCTTCTTCTTGTCGTTCTTGTTGTTTTTGTTGTCGTACAGCCAATCCCACAAGCTCCCGTTCTCCATGTACTCGTAGATGAGCAAGTTGGAGCCAGCCCTCGGGTTGCTGCAGTACCCCAACAGCCTGACCAGATGCCTGTGTCTTATCCTGCCTAGAGTCTTGATTTCCCTAGCAAAGCTCCTATCCAACATCAGATCATCCTTCCTCGCTATTCTCTTGATCGCCACCATCTCTCCAGTAAACAATTCAGCTCTGTAGATGGTTCCCGACCCCCCACACCCTATTATGAACTCCTCACTCAGATTATTTGTAGCTTCCATGAGGTCCATCCATCTGAAATCACACCTTCCAGCGCCATTATCAAACAGCGGCCGCCTCTGCTGTGAAGAACTAGACGAGTCCACTTCGCTTGCCATTGTGTAGGCTTCTCGCCTATGCTTGAAGAAGAGGGCAGCTCCCAATAGCAACGACACTACTGCAGCTGTGGTTGCTATTGCTGAGATTATGACCACAGACGTTTTGCTAAGGCCAGAGGAAGATGATGTTGCGACATCACTGCAGTTCCCAAGTGGGCCACCGCAGAGATTCAAGTTCCCATCAAAGGCAGAGGCCGGCCAGTGCGCATAGTCCTTATCCAACTTCCCTTTCAGCCGATTGAAAGAGAGGTCCAATCTTCCTAAGCTGCTCATTTGGCCTACTTGTGGAGGGACTTGTCCAGCCAACGCATTGTGAGATAGATCAAGTGCTTCAAGCTTCGCCAGAGCGCCAATAGACGATGGGATGTTGCCGGTGAGGTTGTTGTAGCTGATATCAAGGGCGCTCTGCAAATTCTGGAGCTGTCCAATCTCCACAGGGATCTCTCCACTGAAGCTGTTCTGCGAAAGCTGGAGCTGGTATAGCTTGTCGAGCTGCCCAATGGCGGGAGGAATGGGGCCGGAGAGGTGATTGCTGTCGAGATCAAGAACGTTGAGAGACTTGAGCTGGCCAACTTGAGGAGGCAGTGTGCCGTTGATGGAGTTGTTGCTGAGAGACAAGACCAGCAGATTGGAACAGTTGAATAATCCTGGTGGGAGAGTTCCCGATAGCTCATTGTCTGCGAGCTTAAGCTCGCCTAACAGAGGAAGCCGCCCTATCCAAAACGGGACTTCTCCGGATAATCGGTTATGATCAAGATCAAGATGAGTGAGACTCTTGCACAATGAAAGCTGAACTGGTATCTGCCCCCT
>JAYDZE010566826.1:0-12203 GCA_034509125.1 Monilaria moniliformis
TCATATATTAGACTCTTCTATTCATCTCAATTTACTTAATTAATTATTTTCAAATTATCGTCGAAACCCTTGTCCGATGATCGGAAAATCACTGTTCCGACTAGCCCCTTTTTAGGGATGTTACAATACTTCCAGATCCGAAAGTTTTACTAGGTCGAAAATGACACCATATTTCTAGATAGCAAAGGGCTTACGTAGAAGAAATTATTATCTAGCCTCTTCTATTTTAGATCGACAAAATAATTGTAGATTTAAACTCCAAATTAAGGTTCTTTTTGCATTTTCTATTTTTTCACTATTATTCGATCGGAAATAACAACATATTTCCAGATTTGTAACGTTTATTCTTAGCATGTCCATTATAACTCCATTTTTCAGTTTTAGACCTACAAAATAATTGTAGATCTAAGCCCCAAATTTCGTTCAAATTATTTTATTATATATAATTTTTTTATCCGCCGAAATCATATTTTTCTTTTACGTGGAATCTGAGGAGTTGAAACATTGTTCAAAAACTTGTGAGAAGGGCTAAAAATTATTGTTTCAAGGCAATTGCTCTTATAGCTAGTTCTTCAAGGCTTGGCCGAAGGGATGCTGATATCAAGAACATGTGATTTTAAAAAATTATTACACTTAATGATCGTATTGAGTGTGTTTGCTATCATGATCATTTTCCAGATCCGAAAGGTTCATGGATTGAACATCATTACAAGTCTTTTCGGTTTTAGATCTACAAAATAATTGTAGATCAAAACCCCAAATAGGATCTACATGATTCAGGTTATGTTTTATTTTATTTTTCTTTTTTTGAATTCTGTTATTTGATTTTGTTTTACATAAATTTTCAGAATTGCATATGCAGGATACAAACTCAAAGCTTTTGTGTCTTTGAATATGGGTGTATCTGCTTTCGAATGGTGATTCTTTTTCTGCAAAAGCCGTGAATATTCTGTAAAAAATTTGTTCATCTATTTCTTTGTAATTTTTGTAACAACATATATATGTAATAGATATGCATCACATGATATACTGTAACAAAATTAAAAACAAAGGAAACATAACAAACTAAGAATAAGATAAATAAATTGAAAAAAGATAGAACTAACTAGGAACATGAAAATAAAAACCCTAACAAATAAAATAAAGATAAATTGAAAACAGAAAGTACTAATTTTTTAGAACCTGAGATTAAACAGAGAAATTAACTCGAAATATACACAAAAATATGATTTTGAAGATGACATTCTCTTATTGTGAGAGCACCCTTAACGGTGCCGAGAAAGGGTGAAAAAGCGGGGCGGCCGCGGCGGGCCGGGGATGGGGGCGGGACAGCCGCGCCGTAGTCGGGCTTTCAGCCGCTTGAGCGGCTGATCGCCAGGCTGCGGCGGCCGCGATTCGGTGGCGATAATGGTGGTCCGCCGCAATGCGGCTGCCACCTTTAATTTTTTATTTTTTTTATTTCTTTTATGAAACATTAAAAATTTTATTACTAAAATCCACAATGATCCATATTTTAAAATTGGATCTATGAATTAATAAAGGATTATATTTTATCAAACAACATAGTTACTCCCTTTTATAGCTATATGAGAGAGAAGTTTTGCCTTCATTTTTCGATATGGGATGCAAATG
Organism: Monilaria moniliformis; assembly: GCA_034509125.1. NCBI lineage: Eukaryota > Viridiplantae > Streptophyta > Magnoliopsida > Caryophyllales > Aizoaceae > Monilaria > Monilaria moniliformis. Next base: position 1,633 of record JAYDZE010566826.1, read on the forward strand.
ACTTTTTTATAGCTATGTTAAGGATAAACTTTGCTTTTATTTTTCGATGTGAGATGCAAAGAAAACCACATAAACTTGTTTACATGAAATCATACAAAAATTAATTACAAACCAAGTAAAAGATGAATTTGACTAGTCTGATAGTTTCATATCATACGAGACTCTTAACAAAACTACACATCTAATATGTACATGTTTACAAACCAAATTAAAAGCTGATAGAAAAGTAAATTAAAAAATAAATTTTTAATAATGCCTACGTTCCGTTTTGAAGTTATTAGAAAATTTGAGCCTATTTTATTACAAATTAAACCGTGATATTATAATTAAAATAAGTTACTATAAATATCTAAAAAAAAAAATCGAAGTTGATGAATCTTTCAGCAATCAACCCTATATATATTCAATGACATAGTAGGATAACTTGTTACTTACACACGAACTAATCTAATTGTAACAGTATTAACTTTAATAAATGTGAATAAACTTTCACACTTGTAATTTAGTGTCATTATCTAAAGTAACATTAAATGATCACATAAAATAAACAAAGATTAAATGGATTGTCGTGTGATTACCGACGGCCACTTCCGCCGACAAAAATTTGATGGGAACAACGGCAAAAAAAATTATATGATAATTATATCTAAAATCATTTAATTTGATTTTTACAAACACCTAAATTCAGATAAATATATGAAATTGAATAATAATAGAAATTGATGAAATGATAGAAATTAAGTTGTGGCTGATTTGTGGCTGAATTGTTTGGGGCTGGGATAAAGGTGTTGTGGATGAAAAGTAAAATGTTGACATGGCAGCTGAAAATTGAATTGTAGTTGGATTTTTTGGAGCTAGGATAAGAATACCCTAAAAACTGATATTTATAGGCAAAAATTTAGATACTTTGGCTCCACTTTTAAAATTTGAATTCAGATTTAGTGAATGTTTTCCTTTTGTCAATAAAGTTTGTTACAATTTAACATCAATTTTTCACATCCTTGTCAGCTCTTCTCGCATGCTTTTAGAAAGCAAAGCTTTGCGGATAAACTTCTGCTTACTGGGATTGTCAGAAGCTTTTAGATTATGACATAAAACTTTACCATAAGATGTTATCATATGTTTAGATCATTTCAACATATTGAAGCATGATTTTATGACGTTTCTTGTCTAAATGACATTTCTGTAATTTTTCAAAAAATTGTCCTTTTATATATATAGTTGATTTGAAAATTGAATCGAAAAAAAAATTAAATTTAAAGTAGTATGTCCCAACTGTAGTGAATCACCCGTAATATTGGGCATCAAAATAACAAATAATTAATAAATTATTTTATCTAATTTTTGGATCCAGTTTGTTTGTGTAATTAGCGTTGCTGGTTAATTTGGTTTTATGCAAAATTACAATAGAATTTGGTTAGATAAAAATATTTAATATTATTTTTTTAATTTCGTTTTATCGAGAGATCACGAATAGTAGAGCTTGATTATGATAATAAGTTGGTACTAATATCTGCTCATCGTGAAAGAATTAGGCGTGCAAATCGAACTTTATCCCTAAAACTAAATTTTATGTCACGCCAAATAAGAACCAAAAAAAATCATGCACACTTTTCTGTAACATTGATAGCACCATCTTTACATGACTAGCAAAATATACAGGACAGTGACACCCACCTAGAAAGTAATACATATACAGGCCAAGGAATTTAACGAGAACTGAATTTTAGGTAATGAAATTTAACAATTCATATTAAAATATGAAAACGTAACTAGAACGAACACGAAGGTAAACAATGAAAAAGATCAGAAAATAAATAGGATAGAATATAAAAATAACATACAAATAAATATCCTCCTAATTGGCCATTTTTTCGAAAAGGCCACAACAAAATGTTGAACTCATCTATATTTCTGGACGTCTAAAATACAGCGTGCGGACATGAGTGTGAATGTGCAGAACAAAGAATCCGTAAAATAGTAAAGGACTTGGCACTTGGCAGTTGCGAAAACAGGAGATAAGGGAGGCGACGGTGGAACGAGACGTTGCCGCAGCAAGAGCAGGGGAAGGGGTGGTGGCAGAGGGTTGATTCGAACCACGGATGTTGGCGCAAGCAGGGACAGTGGCGGAGGATTGGACGGAACCAGGGTGGCTGTTGCAATCGCTAGTGGTGGCTGGTGGAGTCGTAATGGCTAGTGGTGGTGATGGTAGAGAAACGGGAGGTGGAGGAGCATCGGGGCTGGACGGAAGCAGGTGTGCTAGTGCAACGGATGGTGAGATTGCACTAGCAGGCAGGGCCGATGGTACGGACATGGTTTGCTAAACTGCGGGGGTAGACGGTGTTGTTGTACTGGCAAGCGGTCAGCCGGCAGAATGGATGACAGAGTTGTCGTTGATGACGCTGGCGAGGGAGATGATGCGACTGATTTTGTGGCCAAAAAGTCCTTCGGACCAATGGCGTCAAGGTGCTGCAGCATGCGCTCGAGTATAGCCAAGGAAGGAGCGACATGTTGGAATGGCTGACTTAACATAATCTGTAGGAAAGGGACTCCTGCAAGATGAAACAAAATAAAGGATATCAAGACAAATCAACAGATATCAAATGGTCAAACTTTCCCTAATTAGTGTAGCATTTCTGCATGTAAAAATAAGCTCTTGTATGCTTTCAGTTTTTGTACAAGTTGCATCTTTATATGCAGCCAAGGGATGTATTCAAAACTGATCAATGAAAAACATAAATTTCTTCTTAGCAAACACGACAGTTTGGGCATTGGTGGCGACATTGTTGGGTGGGATAGTGAACGGCATGGTGGAACGGAAAAGGATGAGGGTGGAGGTGTAGATGAGAACTTTTCGGAAAAGGAGACTATACTGCCAGCTCGTTGATCTATTCGGAAGCTTTTGCTATGTTTACACTGATGGACAAATGGCAATATTTTACTCGTGGATTCTGGCAATTGCTTAAGTTAGTGACCAAAGTCGAGCACAACTATTTCACCAATCTGTGCATGTGTTGATAGTGCCTTTGAATTTTTTTATCTGGTTTAGGGGCTGATTATATTTGAGCTGATTCACTTAATACTTTCAGGGAGCTATTACTTTGGGTGATAACTTGGATATAGAAAAACAATATAGGCTAATCCACCACATATTTTGACGGATTGAACAAATTTGAGCTTGTTGGATTGTGTAGTCCTTTAAATACTCATTCCTATGTATTGTAAATCCAAGCTATTACCTAAAGCAAACCCCCCTTAATGGTTTAATTAAGTTTGAATTGGATAGTAGCCCAAATATTGAATGCTCTGGTATAATTTCTGAAAGGAGCTGGCCTTGTACTATTAGTGTTTTATCTTTTCTTTTTAATAATTGGGTTAGGATTACAAAGAAGCTTCTAGACTTCGTGATTCCTTGAAAGTATTTGAGGATGAAGAGCTAGTTTTGCGTCTCCGAAGATTGTTAAAAGAGGCCATTGCAGAGGAAAGATTCGAGGTACACACCTACTCTTGCAGTTGCAACATTTTCTTTCTGTGATTTATATTTAGACACACATTAACTTCTTTTTATTTATCTCTAGGATGCAGCTAGTTATCGTGATGAGCTAAAGGAAATTGCACCTCATTTTCGCTTCAAGTGCTCAAGTGATGCAACAACCTTGGTATGGCAGTATCATTCATTTATTTTATTTGGTCACTTTGTAACTGAAGTGATATCTTCTCATATAGGCTTCTTGGTGTCATGTTGTCGTGTATTTCTTTGACTTGTAACCTAAGCTGAATTTTTTTCTCAATTAGGGGATTTATTACTCTCGTGTTTCTCTAACCACCGATCAGATCTAAGATAATCTGTCATATGAGCTTGCAGAATTAATTACATGAGGCAAAATTTTCTGAAACTCATTGCTTTGCTTCTCTTCAAGCAGCACCTTTTGCATCATCAAATAATTGAAGTACATGTAATCACTGTTTTTTAGCTAGTGTGTATCTCGATCTATTTGGCCAGCTATTATTCAAATGATAAGGCCCTGTTTGTATGCATCATGTGCATTTTCTAAATTTCTTCACGTAAGATATTAGATTCCTAATTTATCTGATAAACCTGATCATCTTATGGGGGATTTTGGTAATAGAATTTTATACTTTTTCTCTAGTTCAATAGGTGAGCTTTGTGGAGCTAGATTTGATTTGGTGATCGTTTTGTGTTCTGCTTTCTGATTCTGGTTTACCCAATGTTGTGCTATCTTAGGCATGGGTACTCGTAGCATGTATATAACTAATTAATCACATTCTTTTCCAGGGCATCAGAGTTCAATCTAGGAGTGTTTACATTGAAGGTCGAAGCCAGCCTTCAAAAGGTCTTCATTTTTTCGCATATAGGATTAGAATAACAAACAATTCAGATCGCGATGTACAACTTCTTAGAAGGCATTGGATTATAACTGACTCCAACAGGAAAACTGAGAGTGTCCAGTAAGTTTTCATAACTTTCATGTCTTGAACCCTCACTTTGTCTTTTGCAAAATCTGGAGAAAAAGAAAGAGGCTCCTCGATATGAGAAAAACTATCTAAATTGGCTCTTAAACATGAGCAAAAACTATCAACAGAAAATTGAATTAACTCATTGACACGAGTCAAAACTTTGTGATTAGCTTTTTGACATGAGTCAAAACTGTCAACATAAAATTGAAGAGCACCTTAAAATGAGCCTAAATTTTCAATGAACAATGAAACAACTCCTCAAACGAGCCTTAACTTTTAAATGAAGAAACTAAAGCAGCTCCTTGATACGAGCCTAAACTATAATAAAAAATTAAGGAGCTCCTGAATAAGAGACTAAACTATTTATCAAATTGAAGAACTCCTGAAATATGAGTATAGACTATCTATCAAACAATTTGAATTGAAGATTGTTGCATGTTTAGTATCGGAATGTTCGATACTCAACTTGAGAAGAAGTGTTGGAATGAAAAAAATAAAAGCATCGAGAATAGATCAAGCCATGAAAGGAAAATATCATAAATTAAATAAATTGATTTGTATTAATTTTTACATACCATAATTATTATAGGAATTGGTTCTATAAATAGTTGAATGTAATAGAGTAGAAATATCCAAGACTAATACAATATAGTTCTTAACTCATTCACGTGATTATTTATTTTTCCGCATTACAATTCTATTTTCCATCACTTTCTATCTCACAAGATCATTGTCTTCGATCAAGAGTTTGAAGTTCTCAGAAGACGCATTCTCTAAATTCCTAGCCCAGGCTTCGACAAGCATAGTTATGCAATTTGAGCGTTGTGAGATATTATAGCAACTCTAGCTTGCTCATTTCTTCCCACTCGTAGCCCGGCCCGCTCAAGCTCAACTTCGCCAACCACCTTGCTCATTTCTTCCCACCCGTAGCCCGGCTCGCTCAAGCTCAACTTCGTCAACCACGATGGAATAGTTGAAAGTGGAGTAAATGACGGGGCCGCCTTAGGATTCACAACGACACATTTAAGTGATCTCAATCATGAAAGATGAGAAACAAGACAAATGCATCTCAATGCTCACCATCATAATCATGACTAAATCCAACTTGAATTCCTAACTTATCCAATTTAGGAATAGCCCTAAAACATCATCGGTACAACTCTTAATACTTACTCTCAAAAGTGTCTTAAAACTCCTCCAATAAGCACCACATGAATTGAGCAAGTTGTTCTCCACGACTTCAACATGCTGCACTTATTTCAGGTTCCATATATGTACAAGCAGATACTTCGAATTATGACTCAATTTGATGATGAATTGCTAATCAACTATCAGAAACCGGAGATTGGCTAGCAGGACTATTGCAGCCGGGAGCTTCCTATCAAAATATCGGGAACTCGTAGAATCAGATTGTAAGAGCACCATGTTCCCTAAGTAACCTCAAACCCAAACATATCGACACTTGATATTGAAGATATAGGCCGTAACATAAAACAAAGTGTGCAGCGGATGCACATTTTCCCTCCACTAGTCTATTCATGCCTCTGGTACCAAACAAAACGTTGTTATGGAAAGATAAACGACACTGGTCTATTAAACTATCTGCACAAACATCATCACAAATGTCTAAGATATAACAAAACTTGCTCGTCGTAGCTTCTCTATTAGAAATGTGCCACAGTGAAGAATGCATCCTACAAATCTTTACCCCCTTCCGAATGTTCCTAGGAGAAACCATTGAAGTTTTCTTGCATATCATAACCATACTGTTTGAGGCAACTTCCTCCAAGCATTGCAACTTAGAGAGTTTCGGATATTCGTCTTAATTTAGTCCAAGAAATCCATCAGCTTCCCACATATTCATGAGTTTGGATTGAGAAATCCAACTCTTTTCTTTATTCATCAGTCTCATTTCAATCATTTCACCTGAAATTTTAAGATTGAATTCATTTGATTGTTGCAGACTACTTGTAAACAAGAATTTGCTCCCATTTTCCTCTTCTGGGAAAATGAATCTTCAATCCATTCATCTTCGTGAGTACATCAGAATTTACAGATATGCAGCCATGTATTTATCCCGTACATCATCCAACATGATGAAGTATCTCTTACCTCTCAAACTCTCACTCAAGCACCAACCTGCATCGCTATCCTCTTCCACACACACACACACACACAATCTCTACTCAATTGAGTTAAAATGTTTGAAGCAACTTCATTTAATCTACATTATTTCCCTATTTGTATCCACACACGATAGTCAAAGTGTTCGACTATATGTGGATCATCACACACTTTTTTAGAGAGAGAGGTCTTATGTGATGGAACCATGCCTGTCTACTAATGCTCATGGGGCTGTTGCACATGACACTGATGAATCAGTTGATGCTCCAATTTCCATGAGAAGATCGTTGCGGAAAAAAAAAGGATTTCGTGCTCCTAAAGAAATGCGTACCTAGCTAATGTTGATTTGAATTTCATTCAAGTTATTAGAGAAGCGGTAGTGTTGCATAAATAAGGATAGTGTGTGACTAAAAGAGCCATGAAATCTATAATTCATAGCTAAGGCTTTTCTCTCCCTTGTCATCTGAGTACAGTCGTACTAACAATACAGTTCGCATCACCATGGCTGCTTTTCATTTTGAGGGCAAAGTATGGCGTTGGTATTGATAGATGAAGTGTAACCTATAACTTTCGTATTGGGGTAATTTCACATGTGTGATGATCGAGCGTTTTAAGTTTACCGACCTTGAGCCATCACAAGGTTTGCTTGCATAACTTCAACAAACTTCCACTATTGAAGAATATGAGGCTTGTTCTGAAACTTTTTCCAATCAAACAAACGACTTGCGAACATTGTTCTTTATCGATTGTTTGAACTTAGGGCTTTGACCTGATATTAAAAATGAAGTTTTTTCATTTAGGCCAACATAACTTAATCATGCCATTAGCCTGGTCCGACTTCAGGAGGCGAAATTAGTTGTGTTCAGAAAGCCAATGTTAAAGAGCTTACCTATACGGATGAAAGACAAATGGGTTTGGCCTTCTACCCACGCCACTAAGACCCAATTCCCCACCGACACAACTCTAAGCATACTATCCCTACCCTACGCCTTACTCGGATTGAAGTTCAGAAATACTAAGATTGAAGTTCAGAAACATAGAGAGCAAGGGCTCTGTTTCTATTGCGATGAAAAGTTTACTAGAGGCCATCGTTGTAACCGCCCTCAATTGTTTATGTTCGATGATAATTTTGCCATCAGGAATGAAGACCTTAGCATATCCCAATCACCCGACCCGCCTCCTTTAATCCCATCAGTTAACGATTCTACTCAACACGACCCAGTCATTCACCAACCACACTTCGATTTATGGGTCACATATCGGGTCATTAAGTTCAAGTTTTACTTGATAGGTGAAGTACTCATAACTTCATACAAAGTCGAGTTGCTCAGTATTTTTGATTTGAAATCGACAGAGAAACCACTTTTCGAAAAGGAAAGCCTATAGCCTTTTACAACCAGAAGTTATCTCTTAGAATGTAAGGTGCCACGACATATCGTCATGAAATGTTTGCTATTACCCAAGCCGTTGGCAAATGGAGAGAATACTTGATGTGCCGCCGCTTCTCGATTGTTACCGATTAGAAAGCCATTGAAAAATCCAACGGAATAGACAATCCAAACTCCCGAGCAACAATAGTGGTTGTATAAATTGGTGAGCTATGATTCCAAGATCCTATACCGCTCCGGAAAGCAAAACACGGCCGCCGATGCTCTGTCTTGACTTCCCACGAGCTATTATATGGTAATATCAATCCAAAATTTTGGCCGACTTGAGGAATTTCGAAGGCTGAACACCACTTGTCATGATTTACTAATAATTCATGTTGGTGATGCTCAATTTAAGGATTATATGATTTATTTCGGCCTGCTATTTTTCAGACATCGCGTTGTAGTCCCTAATGATCATTCTCTGAAGCAGTCTATACTTGAAGAACTTCATAATTCTGTTGTCGGTGGTTCGAAATTGAAAGAACCTATGAACGAGTTGCAGCTAATTAGTATCAGGGTTCGATGCGAAAGGATATTAAACGATTCGTCTGTGAATATGTCATTTGTTAGACTATGAAGGCTTCCCAGCTCGCACCTGCCGGGTTACTATAGCCCATTCCGTTGCCTACTCAGGTTTTTGAAGAAATCACTATAGATTTTATCTCAGAATCGCCCCTTCCTTCGGTGTAAGACTGTCATTTTCGTGGTTATCGATCGGTTGACCAAGTATGGCCACTTCTTTGCTCTTCCTAGTAATTTCACTATTGCTAAATTGGTTGAGATAGTCATATCAGGTTTTATTAAGCTTCATGGCATTCATACGAAAATAATTACTGATCGAGATCCTTTATTTGAGTGCTTGCCAGGAAGAATTGAACCGTTTGCAGGAGACTACTAAACTCTCAGTTCAGCTTATCAAGTACTTACCTTGGGCTGAGTATTGCAATCTACTAATTCAATCTTTGTAAACACTCTTGATTTAAATTCCAAGTGAATTTATTTCAGTTTGTAGCAATGCTTCCAACTTAGCCAGCAAAGCCATGGGAAGCTTCCATTTCCCACCATCCGTACTTCTCATCTCGGGCCTTGAAAAGCATAACAACGCAACTTGAGCACCTGAAGATTTGGCAACAAAGTGATGGCTCCCACACATTCTCATTCATATCCGAATCCACTCGATAAGACTCGGTGGGAGGATTGAGAAATCAAGAACAGGTGATCGAACACAACTAAACTCGAATTCACCATCCACGAAGCAGCTTGCAGTATTTGGTGCCAATATTTGGACTCCTAATTTCTTCATATTAGGAATTTCTTCAAGAATGCACCATTAGGATGTCGAAGGTCATACCCCATGATCTCAAGATACTTCAATCCTTTCATATCCCATATCTCCATAGGTAAATATGAAGAATCTTCTCACCATTTGATGCTCAAGTGTCGACGAACAATCAATAAGTGAAGGTTCCAAAGTTTGAATACAGAGTAGGGAGCTCGCCATCACAAGTGAGGGCAAGGTACGTCAAATGAACCAGTTCCAATACATCATTTGGGAACTTGTATCCGGATAGTAAGAGCACCTAGCATCATCAGCAACTTCAAATACGACATATTGCAACTTGATATTGATGATACACACCAAAACACAACAAAGAACACGCAGTGGATGCACAATTTTCCACCATTGATTCATACACATCTTTGATATTAAGTAAGATGCTATTGTGAATGCACAATCTACGTTGCCTCTCAAATCTCAACCCTTATCTGCTCGAGCATCAATAAGGTTTCTTAAGACATGGAAAAAATTGTTCTTCGTAGCTTCTCTGTTGCACATATACCATACACAAGAAGAAACTTGCAAGTCTTGACTCCTTTAGTTTGCTCTAAAATAGAAATGGAGCTTTATTGGTTGAACATAACAAGATTACTTGAAACAAGCTCATTCAAACATGCTTTGCTATGATGCTCCAAATATTGGATGTTATCAGGTTTGAGAAATCCCTCTGCAATCCACATTTTGATAAGCTTGGTTTGAGAAATCTCATAATTTTGATGAAAAACTCCCATATAAAGAAAATATGCCTTTAAATACCATTGCAAGTTGTCATAGCTTGGAAAAACTACCTCACATATTTCCTTGTATGCATCAATATAAACTTTGTGATTTTTCCTTAACATTACCTCACTCCAATACTCTACTGTTTTTTCTCCATACTTTGATAGGAAGCCAGCAACCTTGACGATCATAAGAGGAAGACCTTCACAATTCTCTGCTATTTTCCTCCCAACTTTCCACGAGCACGATTCTTCCTCAAACACCGTCTCACAAAGAAGATCCCAACTTTCTTCTTTATTCAGCATACGCATATGCAAGTGTGCTAAACCTTGTCCCCAATATGTTCTAGCCTTGTGAGCAAGATTCGACTTGCATCTTTGTCGTTAATGACACAACTTTGTGTTAGAAAAGAAAAAGATTCAAATCCTTAATTAGCACAATTAAAGTGATTTGTAATTGATACAATTTCCTTCTACTAT
>JAYDZE010566837.1:0-12202 GCA_034509125.1 Monilaria moniliformis
TATATATATGAAGTTATTAAGTCCTTAGAATTCATACGTTAGATTATTATTATAATTGTAACACATTAGTGGTATATGAAAACCCATGCAATTGAGTAACATATTAGTCAATGTAACGCTCCCACACTATCAATTAATATATTAATGCGTGTATGAATAATGCTGGAAACACATATACATATATAGTATACAGTTTTACGTGTGTTATATCTAATAAATGGACATGACATTTAGTCCGTTGAGTGCTACATCCTCATCACGTACAACGAATGGTTATCAATTAAGTGAAAGGTCCTTGTACAGCAAACCATGTGCTAAACATTTATATTTAATCGTTGTATATATATGAATACCAACTTATTAAATGCCAATTTTGAACATTGTACGCACTACCTGAATAATAGTTCCTTTACTCAGCAGCATCAAAACCTATTTAGAACTATTATTACATAATGATAATACAGAGTTCACTAGCAGTCTACGAACTCAAATTACACAAAAAATTGTGTCATTACAGGTCAAGATTTGCCACAATGTGATTGTCTCAATCTAAATTGATTTGATACTATTCATATTTAGTGTGTTTGGATTCAGACATCAATCCATTTGATTCATCCAACTCTATTATCTGCATTTTGCACAAACTTCAGTACAAAAGCCTTCGTTACTAAATTGAATAGTAAAGAACATTCTTATCAAATTTAATATTTTAAGAAAAGCTGTACCAAGAATTTTTTCTGTGGACGTCCCTGTATTCGATTTCACCTCGTTAACAATGACAAAATTTATCGTAAACATATGAATTGGAACAGCTTTGAAAAAAAAGAAAATTGCGTAAAAGTTTGATGAATGAATTACCTAGTCAAAAATAAACATATAAAGGCGAAATACAGAGAAATTGCATGGAGGTAGGCTGTCCGAGATCGGATGGCGACAGGGGAAGTGGCGTGTCCACTAGCAGCGCACAATAGCAACAGCACGGCGCAGGTTTAAGTGGCACACGTGGGGGACCATCAGAAGATCATGTGTGAACACGCTTTTTGTGGGCCCCGCCTCATCTGCGGGCTATGATTCTGTGCACAGAGCGTACCAAACACTGTCGTAATAAACCTATAGGCTCCTATTCTGGGATATATTTGTACATATTTCAATCATTTGATTATATCATAAGTAAATAAAAAAACGTATATCAATTTAGTCTTAATACATAATAATAAAAATTGAATTGAGTTCCAAAATTGCATCATTCGTTGCTTATCTCTTTCTTTCAAAAATAGGTTGACTTATTTAATTTGTTGGGAATGGACCGAATGGTAATACATTTAGATTTTACTAATAAACACCAAAACGTTGTCAATTTTTATTTTGAAAGTCGTAGTTATTTTTAGGAATTGAAAGTATACAAAGTTAAAATCGAGTATCAATATTATATTTTTAAGAAAATACATAGTTTTTAGCATTTTTGTAAAAAAAATCGCAAGATCTTGTTGGAAACACCAAAATAATGGAGTCCTAAGTTTGTGTTGAGACTACGCACCGCTAATAAATTCATAATGACCAAAATTTGCTAAAAAGGCAAATCGTTGGATCCGCTCCTCAAGTAACAAAATTTAGATTTTTTACCATGACATTTTATATTATATTAATAAATAATTGATATTTTTTATATGTTCTCTTTATTTATTTAATAATTTCCGTGTCTCGAGAAATGCGGGCCTGTAATTCTATGTGTAAAGCCGTGTTTAAATTGAAATTGAAATTGAAATTGAAATTGACAACTGCATAAAATTTGGTGGAAACTGGAAAGTATATGGTGCGAAAGAGAAGTCTAATTTGATGATGTGACTTAAATTTCATTTTATACCAATTCGGGAGGCTTGGAGATTTTAATGAGTAGGTGCTTACCAACATTTTATATGTGGTATATAATTTTCTAGTAGTAGTTGATGTGTTTTGGTTGTTTACAATAGAATTTCCGATGATACAACTAAACATTAGGTACATCATTTAACTATTTATAAGACAACTAAAATGCAATTTGAAAGTGCTTGTTGCCAATCACTATATAATAACATGAAAGATATATATACTATATTAAAATATTAAGCTTTAATTAATTAAGATTGAATTGTTAATTAATTAATATAGACAAAAGAATACAAGTTCATAACCTAAGATTTATGGAGCAGTTAATATATATTTTTCTATTGTAAGGAAATCAGAGGATAGCAATTCAGAACGTGAGAATGTGAGAAATTGAAATCTTTTGTCAAACAAAAGACACATTTCAATAAAGATTTCATAAGAATACACGTGGATACCAATAGTGGTGGATTCATCTGTTGAATTCGATCAAATCATAGAAACGAGTTACACAACAAGTAAGTGTGTATTTTTTTATGTTATTAACTGCTTACCTCACAATATTAATTATGAATTCATCTTATTCTTGTTTGTTTTTCCACTGCATTGCATTAGATGATGACAATGATTTCTAATACATTATACTAACAAGTTTAATTTATGACAATGAAACAATGTTGGAGAACAAATCTAATATTTCATTATTATTATTTTTATGTATTTTTAGATGTAGCATCACCAAGATTTATTTCGTCACCAACAATCACATTTCGTGTAACATTAAGGATAGAGATGTCATTATTATGGTAGTTTTTGACCTGTCTAGGTGAGCCATCCTTTTACTATATAGCCATTAATTGATGAAACTGAAATGGAGGCCATGAACATTGTGGACTGTAATTAGTTAGTATTGCATGATTATGGTAAAAACTTCATTTATGTTATCTCTTGGGGGGAGAGAAATGGACGGTTGCAATTATAGACTTTTGACCTAAATAAATAGACGACGCCATATCAAAGAGTACAATAATTTCTTGAAATGTATATTTGTTTCTTAAATATGGGCCAACATTATGAAAATGGGATTGCATGTAACTTTGAAAAAATTTAAAACATATCTAATTTTCAGCCATCACAGAAATAATAAAACAAATTATAACATAGACAAGTTCTTGTAATCCTTAACCTTTATATAAGGTAATGTGTGTATATTTAACATAATTATACATTTTCCATCTAGAATTAGTAGATGTAGCAACCTATCCATGCTTGAAGGTCGTGGTTTCTAATTAAATAGATTAAATTTTGTTATGAAAAAATAATTAAAACAAACAAATGAGTGCCGATTAAAGGTAAATTATAATAAATTTAAATTGAAGACCGAATCCACAATTTTATAAAATAAAACGTGAATGGAGATGGTGATGAGTAGATGTTAGAACAATTCGAAGAGTAGTGGTCCCATACTTGGAAAATCAAATACTATAACTTTCACAAAATGGAAAGAAAATAATTGCAACAATTAATTGCAAATAAAGCAAAGTACGCCTTCGCCTGAATGTGTCGTTCGTTTGTCATTATTTATTTTTTGTCAAGTCAATTATAAAATCTCAACTACTTCTCACCAACACTAACAAATCATATTGTACAATTTTTCGTACTAATCCCAGCAAACAAGCAATACATCCCTTTACCGGGCATTAATAGTATAGCCTAAAAAAATCAGGCACAATTCTAGTTGATGCGTTATCATTTTACTTTTTAGTTACAATATTCATAAATCCAATTGCAAAAAATTCAGTCTTAAATTAGTTACAATCCAATTTTTTCATTTCATCATTTTTTATTATTCTTCAATTTTATATATTTATTTAAATTATAATATTTGTAAATAACGAAAATTACTTACTAAAAATTCAAAAATTATCTAATTAAACATCCTAAATTTACATTAATTAAATAATGAAAATCACATAAATTATTTTTAAAAATAAAAATTACTTTACAAAATAAAGTCCTACTTTATTCCTAATTTTTTATCCAATAGGTTGGATCAAGACAATAGATGCCGCAGCATTCTCTCGTTCATCGTCGACGTGTCTTTATATATCGCTTTTGTGTATTGCTTGATCAACATCGACTAAGCCATCAATTTCATGGACGAGTCTCTTGCGCTGGCATCGGTGGGGGCACTGCTCGTCTTTCCCTTGCCATTCGTCTTCCTCTTCGCCGCTTTCTGACCCATAGGATGGGTCTCATGCGTCGGCAGTTGTGTGCCAAAACTCTCTTCCATCGTTGCATTCAAATTGAATACATCGGTGTCCCCACTGGTAGAGTATTGGTCGGTGGCAGAGAGCTAAGTTCTTTTCGAGCCAGATGAAGACTCTGAGCCGCCGGAAAATTTCGGGTGGTTCCAAGCAATTACCCACATCTTCTCGTACTTGAACTGTTTAAGTTCATATGTTCTCTTCTACAGGTTGTTGATGTAGTCGGCGAATTTGGAGACCTCGTTCTGCACCCGCCCCCAATGCTTGCTCAGATGGTAGTAATCTCGCTCGAGCGCATAGATCGGTTTCAGCTCATTTTTTTCCGTAATCTTCTCCCAAGAAATGTGGACCCTTTGTCCGTTGCCAATCACCGGATCTTCTGACACGATAGCACACTCTCTAGTAGATTCGTCTCCTCAAGCCGATACTTCTTCACGCCTTCACGTACAGTGGGTGCCACCTTATTCCATTTCCCTTTCGTAGGGAACGATGGTTGCACCGGAGGGGTTGGCTGCATCTCATTGAGGGGCTGCATATCATAGACATCGACGTGGATCACCAAAATGGTGACATGACTTTCGTTCGATCCCGTAACCGAAAATAATACCGTATTATCCAGTGCCATATTTATTAGGATCCCAACTCATATCATGACAATACGCTAGAAAATTGTTATAAAACTTTGGGTCCATGGGGAAATTCCCGAATTTGGGTCCACAACAAGGAAAATATTAAGATGGAAAGGAATTGATTGAGAGAATGAAGAAGTGGATAAAGGTGTGAGTGTAATAAATAAATATTAAAGTATATATAGAAGGAAAATTAGATTAAAAAAATAAAAAATTAAATTACAATCCCCCATTCCTGACTCCCATGGCAGATTTGACCAATCAATCACAGCCCTCCAATTATATATAAAAAATTTGAAAAAAATGATTTAAAAAAAAACAGCCGCCCCACCCGCCCGGTGCAGTGCAGTCGCTCCGTGACTGCCGAAGTTGGCCGTTTAGCCATGCTAGCGGCTGTTTCTGCGGTTGCTCTCGACCCTTAATCGGGTTATGATTTTTTGTGTTTTAATTCAAGTTGTAGAGGTCATTTTACAATTATGTGTCACACGTGTGATATTAATATATCAATGTAATATAATACAATGATAGGAAAAATACTATAATTACCACAACCGTGGATTTTAAATATTATTGTTTCTAAGTGGTGGCATGATGTGACATCAAATTAATATTTCTATAAGCATTATCAACGGAGGTGTCAATTCTTTATCTCCTCGTCTTCGTGTGATATCATCTTAACGACGAGGAAATGTAAATTTTGAATTTTTCATATCGTGTCGTGTTATAATTAATTTGATACAGTGGTACAGCTTCTACTAGATAATCATATGTTATAGTTTTTGGGGAGCTGCAGCCGTTCTATTATTTCGCATCAGTTAAATTTTGTATTGAGTGCATATTATTTTGATTCTATAGTATCATAAGTAAGTAAGTCGGATAATCTATTCAACATTTTCAACATTTATTATTGTATCTATGAATTATCGTCATATGTCAAATAAATTATTTGAGTATCTGTCTAATTTGCAAATAGAAATTCATAATTTTTGTTATATATTAGCAAATAAAAGGTGTTGGGTAATGCCACATTGGCACATCTAAATCAACAGTGGCCGATACAGAAGTGGAAAATGGAGGGGGCAGAATTAGTTGCATTAAACTAAATTTTTCAGTCATCTTCTTCTTCGGGGCGGGCCGGCGGCTAAGGGAGGGGGAGATTGCAAATCGGGACCGGCGCCCTGCATACGCCACTACAAATCAATGCCAAATATTTTCATATCCATATAAATATCAATATAAATTCTTGCTATAATGTGTATATTCAAATTTCACATATTGTGCCGAAACAAACAATATCGCATAAGTGATACACGTACTCACAACCTTAGCCATTAATAAGTATTTATTTAGAATGCTAAGTGCTGAAGTGGACTAGTTCACTCTAAAGATAATAATGGTAACAACACCATGTACAAACCGCGTTCCATATTTAACGTCACCGCAAAAGTTACCAAATATAAAGAGGAGTAAAAGATGAATATTCAGATCATGGAAATAAAATACCAAACCAACCAATATTTACAAAATTAATAAATAAGAAGTCAAATTTCACTTTCCCCCTCTCTCTCTCTCTCTCTAGCTTCTAATCATATTCTACTATTTCTATCCCCAATCACGATTCCATTGTCAGACTCTGCCCTCATCCCGTAAACAATTATACCACATATTATATGAATCTAGGGATCTACGTGTAATAACTAATCACAGGGTTCCAAAACGACATCGTGCTAAATCAATGGGCCTTGGGTCAAGAAAAAAAAGGGGAAATAAATATTTTTTTTATATTATTTTAAAGCTTTTTCTCAGTCTGAAAATGATTTCCTTCGCTTTGGGAAAAACCCAAGTAATTAATCCCCTTATTAGTATTAACCATAACATAAAACAATACTGTATGTATATAATATATTTACATACACGTAATCTGTATGTATGCGTAGAGAGATAAAGTTGACTAAATGTGTGTTGGAAGTGATTGCCTTTACACTTAATATTAAAACGCCTCAGGTAAAATACATCGCATCTCTCTCAATCTCTCTCTCTCTCTAGAACTCTCGTCCGAGGATGCGTTTGTCTGTATCTACCTATAGTTTTATAGAGGTTATTGTATTCATACGTATGTGAATCAACTCAATCGCCGCGATGCTGTGTCGTTTAGCCGGCTGAGATTTCGCCACCATTTTTTTTTCGCTTCTACATATACTGAAAAAGGGTAATCCTCTTTGATTTCGTTCTTTGCGGAGTTGAGGCAGAATTTGAGGTTTCTGAAAAGTATTTTTAAGCTGTATTGCGTATTGTGTGATTTTTGTACGCTAAAATTGCGTATTCGCAATTTTCAGTTAGATCGTATTTTTTTAATCTTTTGGTGATGTCTTCCTTTACTGTTCTTCCTCTGATTTAGGCTGTTATGATTGTCTCTTTTCGTACCTTTTTCTCTCCATTTTTTTGCTTTCCTCTCAATAATTGACCAGCGTCCTGAAATGGTGCAGTGAAAGGGGATTTTGGCAGTCTTTTTGTCAAACGATATAAGGGCACTTCTCAGTCGTCGATCAATAGGTATTTCAGTATTTCTTATCGTTCTCTCTTTTTCCCCTTTTGCCTCTTTTGAGATTTTGGCAATCACATAATCTAGCCTCTCAAATTTTAGGATCTTTTTTTTTTTTTTTTGAATTTGGGGAATTATTTTTGAACGTAAGTGGGAGAGGTTTAGGAGATTTGGTTTGTGTAGATCTGAATGAGGGAGAATGTGTCATAGAGAGGAGCCGGCAAATGATGTAGTTGGGCAGTGGTGTTTTTGACTTTGAAGCCAGAAATATAGATTAAAAAAAGTGAGTGTGTTTTAGCTGTTAAAGGTTTGTTCGGATGTTTGAGAAAGTGGGGGGGACTTTATCTTGTCCTCTTCTTCACCTTTAGACAAAGAGAAGATTCCAAAGCTCAAGTCTACTGTCTGTGCCCAATTTTTTTTATAGGTTATTTAGTTTTTTGTGTAAAAGAAATTTGCCAAATATTCAAAATGAGTACGACGTCGGAGCTTTTGCATTTACATTAAAACTTAAAAAGATATTATCCCATAACAGAACCGGTTAATTGGTGAAGATATACACTCTAGCAGCCTTGTCTGGATATCAATAATATGTTGTTCAACTGCGAAAGGAAAGGTGAGATAATCAGTTAAGTTTGAGGATTTTTAGGTCTTCATTTATTTATTTTGCTCTCTTAAGAGCAATCAAGGCCAGGAAGCATTTATTGTTTATGAAATCTAAAAGCAATTGTTGTTCAATGGATGCTCTAGGATTGTTCTGGGATGCAGCTTTTATTTGCATTTGCAAGCATATATTACTTTGGATTGTTCTAGTAACTGATAACTTTATAAATAGGCTAAAGCATTCGTTATTGGTGAATTGTGATATCCAGGACTCCAGTTTGGAACTGGATCTTGTGAACCTTAACCCCAGAATTATATGGCCTTTGATAGAGTTATAATTAGTAGAAGGTCCTACTTTCTCTTGATGAGAATAAGGTCGGTCCAATTTAACATTTAATGTTCTTTTTAATTATCTTTATCTAGTTTTAGGGATGACTTTTGTCTGTGATCATAGATGCTTGTTTTGTTAACATAAACTTTTTTAACTGCTTTGTATAAAGCTTTTGTATTATAGTATGCTGGTGGCTGTGTTTTCTGCAATCTGTCATCTTTACTGATTCAGCTTCGTATTACCTTATAAATTTGACCATCTTATTTTCTCAAATTTTCAAACAAAGAGGAGCTGTCCAAAATTGTACATGCATTAACAATTTAACATTTTTTCTGAACCTTTTCCAAATGCATTTGGCAGCAATTTTGACCTGCTGAAGAATCATGACCATGAAGGAAAACTGGAAGGAAACCACCTTTGATTCAAGATGTTTAGGGAGAGAGACTGATGCTCTGGCATTTGGAAGTAAAGAAAGATTTGTGTTAAATGATTCTAGAATGGATGCCAGTCTTACAGAATTAGAGGCAAAAGATAGAGATGACTTTTCAAACTTTAAAGTTGCGGATGTCTCCTATGTTGATGATGAAAATGGAACGACGGCTTCTCCTTGGAAAGAAGGTCAAAATGGACTCTCACATCATCTAGTCATAGATAATGGAACAATAGATTTTCTTACTAAGGAAAGTAAAGATGGACAAGCACATCATGTAAGCGGTTGGGATAAGGATGCAGATTCATTGTCTTCTGACTCGTATGATATGGATAAAGAGCGGGGAAGTCCAGAGCGTAAAAGTTTTGACACAGTCGAAGAGTTAGCTGATTGTAATGGAAGTGATTCCAGAGATTCGAGTTCTCCATTGTTTACTGATAAGAATATATTGGAAAGTGATCTTCCAGCGTTGGAGGTATGCTATAGAGAGATTGATTGTCAAATGTTGAAGGATATATGTGTCGATGAAGGGAGGCCTGAGAAAGATTCAGATGCAATAGAAAGTTGTATGTTTCCCCTGCCTCCTAATGACAATGATGATCATGAGGCTAAGGAAGATCCATCGATGGATGCCAATATCTTTACTGGTGATCAATGTGGGAGCAAAGAAGAACATGACAGAGTGAAATTCATCTCTCAGGAAAAGCTAGATTCTTGCCTAGAGAATGCAGTGGAGTCAAGCGAAGCATGCTTTGATGGAGCTGGCAAGGTTGAGACTAATTCTTCAAATGGCTCCCTTGCAGATAGGAAACTTCCAAATGAAACTTTTGGTAGTCTGCCTGACCAGGTTTTTGTTCCTCAACTTTGCTCACCCACCATTTTCATACTAGCTTATTGGTTGCTCTGAACTTTGCTATATGACACCAATTGTTGTTCTATCCTATTGCTTCCTAGTTGCCTGCCTTCCTATCTGTATAGCATGAATTACTTCAGATTGCTATACAATCTTGGGATGTCTTATTCATGAAGTAAATTTATATTGCTATTCTATCCCTTACAGACTCTTGATCAAGCAGTACCTGAATGTCCTGCTGCATCATCAACCGAGGCAGGATGCATGGAGAAAGATGTTCAAGCTAGCTGCCTAGCATACAATAGCAAGATTGAAAATGGAACCATTATTTTCAACTTCAGCTCCCCTGATGGGGTGGTAGTTGGCAACGGCATGGCTGAAGATGTTATGGAACAGTCTTCTGAGTCGGGGGATGTGCACAAGGATGTAAATGTGGAAAATCTTCCAGCTGCTGTGGAAGCGAAAGTTCAGTTCACAAGCAACGGAGATGATTCCCAGGAACAATCCCTAGTAAGCAACGAAGGGAATTCTGATAGTAGGTCTGCTTCAAATGAAGGATCCCTTAAATATAAACAAGAGAATTCTGATGATATTTCCCTAGATGATGGCCCAGTTCAGTCTCCTAGCAACAAAAGCCCAGTTGCCACAAACAATGCTCAGGCTTCTGAGGCAAATGCTCAAAACCACGATAAAAGGGAATCTGGAGACGTTCCAGTTGCTAACCATTTACAACAAGATATGGGTGAAACGAGCTTCTCTGCAGCTAGCATGATCACTTATTCTGGACCAATAGCCTATTCCGGGAGTCTCTCTCATCGATCTGATGGCAGCACAACTAGCGGGAAATCTTTTGCTTTCCCAGTGTAAACATTCTCCCCTTATCAAATTTGGTCTCCCCTTCTTGTTTCATCACCGGTGATCTCATTAGCCATGTCTTATCTCCTCTTTGCAGATTACAGTCCGAGTGGAATAGCAGCCCGGTTCGAATGGCGAAAGCAGATAGGAGAGATTTTAGGAAACACAAGGGTTGGAGATCAGGTCTTCTCTGCTGTAGATTTTAAGTGCTTCTGTGATAGCTTTATTAGTGAACAAATATACGTCTGAAAATTTCAGAAATGGGGTATTGTAAGTATGTGAGTCGGTATTTATACGACAGGCTTTTGATTGTCACAGCTGCTGCCATGTGATATTTACTGTTACATGTGCGGGGCTTAAGCTATGTCCAAAATTTTCTTTCATTCTTTCCCTCTCCTTGTTACTTATGTGTTTATATCGTTTCCGAAGTGGAAATCATTGTTTTGACATTTTGCTGTTGTACTGGGCCTTGAGCTTCCGCATTTCACATGCAACTAATATAATTCTATATATGTGATCATTCTCTCTCATGAGTTGATATGCTAATTGACTTGGAATAATTTTTTTAGCCACCCCTATTCGAATTGGTGAATAGCTAGATAACCGACTTAATTGATTCACTTATCCTAATCAATAAATTACCATACCATATAATTGTAAGATTTTGCACTCGTGCAATTAACCAATAATATAATATTATACACGTAAACTAATAAAATTTTGGACCGCACTATACAATTTAGTCCTTAATATTGTGGACAACTTTGTACTTAAAACAGTGTAAATATTACCGAATTAATAAAATCCTCATGAAAGCCACTGGGATAATATTCAAACAGAACCCTACATAATACCCTTGAATCTATACTAAAATTGGAAAAGTGTATTATGTAAAAAAGAAAAGAAAAGAATAACTGAAATGATTTTGTTGTCATTAATTAATTAGTAGACGAACTAAGCATTGTATGTGAGTTGCTTGTTACATTAAGAAGCGTCTATAGTCAACAAAATTACGCACAAGTGGGGTCCAATAGACGGTATAGTAGGTGACAAGAAATCCACCCAGATTGTGTGAATAAGGTTCCTAAATAGAGGAAATATAAAAAATTAGGGTTTCTGTGTACTTTGTTTGGAACTCTGAATTTTGTGCTCTGTGTATGTTCTTGCTCTCTCTCTCTCTCGCTCGCTCTCGCTCTCTCGTTGCTATAAGTCCCATGTTTCAGAAAGCAAAAACAGGAAAATCACACAACAAAAGACCTAATCTCTTGTTGAATCCCGGATCTTAGTTATGGAATTGCTAACCCTAATAGTCACATTTCTAGTAGCTATCTCATTTCTGTCGGTACCCTGTGCCGACAGAAATTAACATAAAATTAATGTACATTTCTTGAGATAAATTAACATAAAATTAATTTATGCATGAAAATTTTCATTTTGAGGTCTTGCACCATGTGTTTGATCAGGAACAGACTAGTATATATCAGCTAAAGCAACTTGTATTTTGACAATTTAGAAAAAAAGAGAGATTCTGGTAATTGGTTTCATCAGATTTCCTTTTTTGAAATAAATAAACTTTCACTATGCATGAAAGGTTTCATTTTAAGGTTTTTGCACCTGTGTACGAATAGCAATGAACTTATATCAATTTGCATGATCAGGTTTCAAGCTGGGTGATTTTGCCAAATTAATTAGTTAATTAACAACCAGATATTGATGATCGTGTTAATCTATTTTGAACTCAATAATTAATACTCTCTCCGTCCCATTTCAGATGACCCATTTGGGTTTCGGCACGGTATTTTAGGAGCTTTTAATTAGGGAGTTTAAGTGGA